>CM077173.1:0-92500 GCA_039654105.1 Coreius guichenoti
TCCTGTCCGCTGCTGAAGACATGAGATTGTGCTGTCAGAGCGGCTGTGGACGTGGTTCTGTTGTCGTCCTCCTGTCCGCTGCTGAAGACATGAGATTGTGTTGTCAGAGCGGCTGTGGACGTGGTTCTGTTGTCGTCCTCCTGTCCGCTGCTGAAGACATGAGATTGTGCTGTCAGAGCGGCTGTGGACGTGGTTCTGTTGTCGTCCTCCTGTCCGCTGCTGAAGACATGAGATTGTGTTGTCAGAGCGGCTGAGGACGTGGTTCTGTTGTCGTCCTCCTGTCCGCTGCTGAAGACATGAGATTGTGTTGTCAGAGCGGCTGTGGACGTGGTTCTGTTGTCGTCCTCCTGTCCGCTGCTGAAGACATGAGATTGTGTTGTCAGAGCGGCTGTGGACGTGGTTCTGTTGTCGTCCTCCTGTCCGCTGCTGAAGACATGAGATTGTGTTTTCAGAGCGGCTGTGGACGTGGTTCTGTTGTCAATAAAGAATCTAGTGGCTCGGATTTCAACGCGCAGATTACGGGCCGCTATATCACTGATTTTTGAGATAAGGGACAAAACATGTTTTTGAACTCAGTTTATATTATTTAATATATTTAATATATATTTGTAGACAAAGGTCTCAGCTAACGAACCATGTAAGGGAAGCATTTTTTCTGAAAGTGTTTTTTTTTTTTTCTTCTTGAAATGTGCATTTGCTGTCTTAACTTAATTTGTGTCCACTCCGTCAGACGCTTTATAAACGTGTTATTTTAATTTGATTCATCCAACAACAGTGTAAAGTGTGTGTGTGTGTATATATATATATATATGTATGCAAATATTCCTTTAATATATACATGAAGGAGTGTGTATTTATATATACATAATAATTATACACAGTACACACACACATATATTATGTAAACACAAACTTTTATTTTGGATGCGATCGATTGCCCAGCATTAATTTTAAAGTATATTAATAGAAAAGTATTATTATATTGCTAATGTATTACTGTTTTTTGATCAAATAAATGCAGGCTTGATGAGCATAAGAGACTTCTTTCATAATACTGCATAATTATCAAAAATGGTAAAGTCTTTACATGTCACCATTTCACCAGCACACACTTCACATAACAGGCCTGTAGGTGGCACTTGGGCTTCATTACCTATGATAGTTTCATCAAATAGTAAACGGTTTATCAATATACATAAATACAAGTGAATTGAACACTACTAACCTCTTGGTGCTGCAGTGCTTTGTAGTCAGTCAACATTCATTTTCTCAGAGATGCAATTTGATTCATAAAATATTTTTAATTAAATCAACACACTAGCTTTGATTTATTGATGAAAGAAAAAGTTTTAAAAATGGTTTGGTTTATTTTGTCCTTCCGTCGACCCATAGGCACTCACTGAATGAACCATATATGGCTCGAGAGCCGAGGGGCCAGTTGTTCAAAAGTAATCGCATTTCACCTCAGATTGGATCAAATCTTGAAAATGGGTTGTTCAAAAGAAAAAAAGGAGAGAAATCAGATTAGATCACAAAATCCAATCTTGGTTTTGATCTGGATCAAATCATCAGTTTGTGTTCAAAACTTTTTAGTAAGATTGGGATACATTTTGATCCAAAGGATTATACTGATCCCAGCAGAAGGGTGGATTTCAGGAACAAAAATGTAACAAACTTGGCCAAACTGGTGAAAAAATACAACATTTGTATCATGTAATTTTTGTATCACGCATTTTATTTTGCTCTTGATTAGTTTTACTGTTACAGTAATAAATTAGAAGTAGATATATCTACCTATTAAGCCTTTCGGTAGCCTACAGTAAAGTAAAAAAAGATTTTGCCACAATAAAATAATCCCTGAACAGCTGTAAATATCAAACTAAAATATATTACATTGTTTTTTTTAATAACTTTTTGTAAACGGCACAATAAGAGATGAACCAGTCAAAAGTTATTTGTGAGCGAACGCAGTTTCTCGGCTGAACGCTACGCAAAACTTTTCAGAGAGAACGCAAAAGCATCTAAAAATGAATTTATTTATTTTTTTCCCCATCTCATATTTTGTCCATCACCATGTCCCTTTAGGGGCTCCGTAGAGCACTAGTAATCCAGATTTGGTAATCTGAAAAAGTGTGTATCAGGATCAGGGTGATCCAATCCAATTTTGCTTTGAAAAACCGCTACAAAAGGAAGATGGATTACCTGATCCTGGATAGCAAAACATGGGATTTCCAAATCCAGATCATTCTGATCCAGATTAAACTTTGAACAACTGGCCCTAGTTTATCAGTCAGTCAAGAAAAAAACATAGTCATGTTAATTATAATTCAAATGAATTTTGTTTTACTGACCCCAATATTATCATTGCTATTTGTCTGAGAGGGGAACTTTTGATTCATTTTGAAAAAGGGCAGTAAAAAGGGCCAGCAACAGAAATCAACGCATCAATTACGTACATTTTATTTGTGCCGACCTGCATGACTTAAGCAGTGGGAATCTGGCATGTTCACTCTCTATGAAGTCCATTACATCAGGGTTTGCTATTGCTGTCTCCTGTGAGTAACAGGTTGTAAAAAAAATGATGCGCTTTTAGGTTTCTTTCAGAGACCGTTGTGTGTGTGTGTGTGCTACACTCTCTATCTGTCCACTTTGTCAGGAGTTAGAGTTCCAGCTGTTAGTGTGTACATGAAAGGGTGTACATGGTCTGCAACAATGCTTAGGTAGGTGGTACGTGTCAAAGTAACATCCACATGGATGGCAGGACCCAAGGTTTCCCAGCAGAACATTGCCCAAAGCATCACACTGCCTCCGCCGGCTTGCCTTCTTCCCATAGTGCATCCTGGTGCCATGTGTTCCCCAGGTAAGCCACGGACACACGCCTGGCCATCCACATTATGTAAAAGAAAACCTGATTCATCAGACCAGGCCACCTTCTTCCATTGCTCAGTGGTCCAGTTCTGATGCTCACGTGCCCACTGTCGGTGCTTTCGGCGGTGGTCAGGGGTCAGCATGGGCACCCTGACTGGTCTGCGGCTATGCGGCCCCATACACAACAAACTGTGATGCACTGTGTATTCTGACACCTTTCTATCAGAACCAGCATTAACTTCTTGAGCAATTTGAGCTCCAGTAGCTCGTCTGTTTGATCGGACCACACGGGCCAACCTTCACTATATGGAGGGTTTTGTGAGCACTTCTCAACTCCATCAGCTTACAAGTCAACTCTGTCAGACATAAAACCTGACGGTGTTTACGTCTAACGGAGTTGACAAAGCTGAATATTTTTCCACCTTAACCACATGTTGTACAGTGGAGCGATTTTGTTTTTTCCTCAGTTGTATCTGCCTTAATAAACACATCAAAATTTCTGAGATTTAAAGCTGTGACTGCAGAGACTTCAACATTGTTGGTATAAATTATAAAAAGAGAACTTTCAGGACTGTGTGTCCTACTGTGAGAGCCACAATGTGCAGGAAATAGGAAAGGGGTCAAGACGTCCATGACATTGCCTGATTTATTCAGAGTTATAAATAATCCTGAAGGAGTTGACGCAGTGAGGACACAACTTTGATAGGCATTTTTCTATGGCAAATATAATTCAAGATTCACTTTTTGTATTGTTTGATATATTACAGATCTCTGCCTTTCATTTTAAATGTATAAGACTTTGTTTGGCAGTTTTACATTGTGACCTCATGCTGAGGACAGGTTAAATTTATAGAGCATTTATTTAAAATAATACTAACAAAATTGTTTAAAAAGAAAAGCAATGAATGTCCTGAGTATCCAGATTTTCTTTAGACGTAACTTTAAGTATTTTTATTTTGATGAATTTCTTTATTTTTTAACAAAGAGGGCTTTTGTGTGTAGGACATGTTTTGTCCCTTTTCTCAAGAATCAGTGATACGGAAGACCCCCTTTCTCTCTCTTGTTCCTATGATCTTGTGCAAATGAATTGTGTTTGCAAGCTATGATTTTATGATTATTTTTTAAACTGTTCTTGTATTAAAATAACTATATTCAGCCTTTCATCCAGACCGTTTTTACTTGTCTGGTTGATATTTGGCTGCATTTATTTGAGGAATTAAATGATTTAAATACTCAACTGATTTGAGAAGTTAGATGCTTGTATTAATATCTTGTCTGGCTGTCCTTTGGCTATATTTTATTCTGAGGAATTAAATGGTGAAATAGTCATCTGGAGATGATAAAGCGCATGAGGAGTTACTCGGTGCATGGCAGAGGTGGGAGTAAGTCACACATGTGCAAGTCTCGAGTCTTAACCTTCAAGTCACGAGCAAGTCTAAGTCAATTTTTGTGAGAATCAAGCAAGTCAAGTCATAGCTTGGGTCAAGCAAGTCACTGGCAAGTCATACAAATGTTTGATGATTTAACTGAATTTATATATTAAAATAAGCTAAAACTACAGTAGTTATGGACTATGCAATATGCATTTCTACTCAAAAGGTGTCCACATACAGCTGAGATGTTAATACAATGAAAATCTAAAAAAAAAAAAAAAAAAAAAAACATAACTACTGTACATAGCCTAAAATGTAAATGTAACTGAAATTAAGCCAATATATTGGGTGTAATGAGTCGTCACTCGAAGTGGGATCCATGTGCGAACTTTAATGAAAACGTGGTCGTACAGGCAAAGGTCAAGCCAGTAAACACAGCAAACCGTGGTCGGTGGACAGGCAGTAGGTATAGGCAGGCAGACAACAATCACTAATCCAAAACAGAGCAGAGAGTCAAAAGGGCAGGCAGCAAAGGTTCGTAGTAGAAATACACAACGGGGTCACAACAGGCAGGCAAAGGCAAGGAAATAACGCTCAGAGATGTTCACCGTGGCAAGACAAAACTTCGCAGTGGGGAAACGGAGAGCGTCGGGTTAAATAGACCAGAGGATAGGCTGCAGCTGGAACGGCTGATCAGAGCTGGGTACGGGACTGATGGGAAATGTAGTGAGGGAGATGGAATCAGTACTCGGGCGATGGAGGGGATCACGGAGTTCGTCTCTGTGAGATTGGGTGAGATGCGTTCTTTTTGTGTTATTTGAATGTTCTCTCTCCTGCTTGTCCTGTACAGCGTGACCAGGTGATTGTTATATGACTCATTAACTAAAGAGAACTCAGATTGTGTTTGTGGCTCACACCCTGACGAAGGCTCATTAGCCGCAACACGTAGGTGTGCAGTACTTGTCACCTGTTTTTAAAATATTAAAGCCATGAGGAAATAAAGGCTTTTCATATTTCTTCAATAATATTCGAATGCCTTGGATTATTGATTTTTATAAACTCTTAACATGTCCAAACAGGGGTGTAGCCATCATTTTAAAAGTGAGGGGGACAGAATGTCAAGTGTTATACCAGTTTGTTTCTGACCTTTGTCTAATTGATGGTTTTATTTTTAATCTTATATTTTTTTGTTTAATTGGCTTAAAATACTATTTAGCTATCTGGGTCTTTTTGACCCCAAATGAAGTTTGCTGAAATTTAAAAAAGAAATTAGACAAAATTAATTGGAATGATACTGGTTGTATGTTGCGTGAGAGAAATTCTGTAACATAATAATGTAATGTTTTTAAACAGATGTAATATTACTCATTTTAATCATGTTTTACTAAAATGTTTTACATTTGTGCAGTGTTGGGGGGGGATTTAAGCATTTTTCATTTATATAAATTCAATCAATGGGAGACTATAAAAATTACTTTGTTACATAATTTGTCAAAAATCAGCTCCAATGCAGAACACACACAGAGAAATGATGGAGTGACTTACCCAGCCGTCCAATCATAGTGGAGGAGGGGCGGGACAAATACAACACTAACCAACAGCCACATTTTGCTTGTACAATGTCAACAGATGACAAGCATAAAAACGGAGCAAAATGATTGAAAACAAGAGCCAGAGCAAATACTTTACATTGTGTCGACATTTTTATATAGAAACAATACAGAAACAAACAATCTGTGAACTGAGATACTAGTAACACTTCCGCGGATCGAAACGCTCACAGTAGGCGTCTTCAGCAAAACTGGCTAATTATTCAAGAGAAATATGCAGTTATTCTTCATTGTGCAACACAATTCGGATACCACATTTCAACTTACAGTGCTTGACGTTTTCGTAGTGAAAAGTTTTTTTGCAATTTTGAACTCATCATCGCGACTTCTTCGTATGAAAATGATGGATACAGCGCGGCCCGGAACCCGCCCAATCTGGCAACACTGAGCGCGGGTGCAAGCATGGGCGTGCCGTGATCCGTGAGTGACTGATTACCATGGAAACTAGGTGTATAGCGCCTTCCATGTTCAGTCACGACTGTCAATGCTCTTACGTTAGCTCTCTCTGCTTGCCTGCTGCGTCACGTGGTTAGGTTGCAGTGCGTTCAAAAACAGATATTTATTAAACAAAAGACAAGTTATTTCGAGTCATTTAACTCAAGTCCGAGTCAAGTCTCAAGTCATGATAATCAAGTCAAAGTCAAGTCTTTTATTAATATTTGTCAAGCAAGTCTCAAGTCCTAAAATGTGCGACTTAAGTCTGACTCGAGTCAAGTCATGTGACTCGAGTCCCCCACCTCTGGTGCATGGTGACTTGTGCAGTGTTCCATCCCCACCACCTCCGGTGTTTCAGGTGTTAGCGGTTTCCAGCAAAATGTTAAATATTCAGTTGCTTCCTGCTGTTCCCCAGGACACAGGATATTTAACCTTCCCCCAACTTGTCTCAGATCCAACACAACGAATGGTTTGTCACAATCGATCTCAAGGATGCATATTTTTATATAGAAGTTCTGCCACAACACAGGAAGTTCCTGAGGTTTGCTTTCAGGGGCTTACCAATATCAGGTTCTTCCATACGGCCTAGTCTTTTCACCCTGCATACATAAAATGCATGGATGCAGCTCTGGCTCTGTTGTGACTGCAGGGCATCCGCATAATAAATTACATAGACGACTGGCTGATTTTGGCCCAGTCTCAAGAGCTTGATCCTGATGTTGAAGCGCATCTTGTATCTTTGCGGTTAAGGCTCAACACCAAGATAAGTGTTCTCTCTCCTGCCCAGAGGACAATGTATTAAGGAGTCACTGTAATTAAATCCAACACACTGATGTAGCAGGGGTCTTGTTGAGGTTGCGTCCCGGGCTTTGGGAGAGGGCACCTCGCTCGGTTTGTGGAGCTCCAGGAAATCCAGGAAGTTCCAGCAGGCCTTGTGGCATCGGTTCTCATCCCAGTATTTAACCCGGGGGAAGAACTTAAACTTGGGACAGACCAAGCTGTAGACAACTCACAGGATCTAAACCCATGGAGATTACCATCTCCACTGCCCTGCCAAAGGTGTGGGGATAACCAAATGCTTACCGTTCAACCAGTTCCCTGGAGAACTCCTCCACCATCCTGCAGTCAACGAGTTTCCCAACCGGACAATTGGGCCCTTTCAGGGGATCCATGGGCAGCCTGTCATTGCGCTGATACAGGTCATGAAGGAGAATTCTCACCAATTCATCACCAACTCCTTGTTGTCCTGCCAGGAGGCAATCAGTGAGAGGGAAGATCCTCATAACTCGTGCCTTCTGTAGGTCGTCACTGATCCAAGTGTCCAGTGGGGAAGGAGATTCCCCGACACTGGCACTGCCTATTGGACCCAAACCCAGGAATCCCCTCATCCTGGTCAGGCTGTTGGGATTAGTTGTATGGGACTCGGTCACCATGCAGGCACAGCTGTCCCCTGCACATGTCGAGTCCATCTTAAACACCCAGAGTGATATTAGGTTAGTTCAGGAGATAACTTTCCATCACTTTCAAAGAGATTTTTCACACGCCAAGCCGGGGAGTGTGCACTCTTCCCGGTCAAAGTCAGATCCGCCCGCCTCCCTGGCAGGAGGTGGTATTAGTAGATGCCTCTCATCAACTGTGGTAAAATCTTCCAGCTTTCAGCATTCGCCGATTTAAAGAGTATTGTAAAAATGTGCAAAAATGCACAAATCCATGAATTCACCGACTGTGATTTCAACCAAGTTTTTCGGCTTGTATATCAAGAACTCCTCGGGGAAAACTTTGAAACTGGGATCGAGTGATCAGATTGGAACTCTGGGTCTAGAGTTCCAAACACCATGAAGGTAGTGGGGTTTTTTTGACATTGGTTCAATGGATGTGAAGTGAGGGAAGGGGTTTACCACCTATCCGTGAGGAATCAAAGACTGTGACACAGGGCAAGCACACCAGGGCTCTCAGGCATTACACTATGAATTTTTCTTTGTAAACGTTCAGCTCACATAGCCTATATATGATGAGCCGAAATTCTGCGCCTGCCTCTATATCAGATTCTTTGTCGGCAGCTGCGTTTAGTGTGGCAAAAAATATTGCCCTGGTGCCGCCAGGTGCCCCTGGTTTGGTTAAGTGATATTTACGTTCCACGTGGTTGAGTAAGCAGTCCGATGGCAGTGACGACTTCCACTGGTTGTGCTGGGTGACAATGCAGTGGGGAAAGAGCTGGAATCCGTTTCAACAGCCTTGAACACGAAGATCTGTGGGATGCTGATCTCCTGGAGCACCAAAGGGTCCTAAAATCTGGAACACGCAGATGAGGCCCTAAAGCAGGTGCAGAAGGTCCTTAATCTGGAACACGCAGACGAAGGAACCTCGAAGTGAAGGTTTGCTCTCTTGATCTTAACCTTGTTGCAAATTTCTCTGTGTGTCTTCTGCCTCTCTGGGCCAGACACTCAGAACTTGGTCAATCCGCTTTTGTCTCTCTGGCATGGAGACTTGAGACATGCTGTAGTCGTCTCGCTGGACTAAAACTCTGAACATAGTGTTTGTTAATGTCTCTTTTACCTCACAGGCTGAAGGCTCAGAACATGGTTGTATCTGTTGCTGCCTCAAGCTGTAGACTCAGATCCTCGGATCTTTTGTTGTCGCTCTGGCCCAGAGGCTCAGAATGTTATGGTGTATCTGTATGTCTCATCCTCGCAGGACAGACTCAGAACAAGGAGTGTCTGTTGAAAGGGTACCTTTATCCCCTTCCGACGAGGAGGAGATTGCAATTTGGCACTTCTCCATTCCAGTATTGTGATTGGCTGCTGGCATCAGAAGAGGCACACAGTGTGGCCCACCCTTCTTTCCCCTGTGAAACTCATTTGCATACTGTACACAGTTAGAAGTCTTTAAAGTGTCTTTAAAGTTTACCAATGCATTTCTCACTTTCCAAACCACCATCAGAATACCCTTGGCAATATTCTAAACAAATAGACACCAAACATGATGGAAAAAGATTGAACTGTCATGCGTTCATACATTTGTTCATTAACAGCTGAATCGGTGTAAGATGTTGCATTACAAATAGCTGTCACTGAGAATAGTATGAAATGGATGTGTGTAGTTTTCATCAGTCTTAAGGTTTCCAAACATAGTAATAAATGGATTTGGTCTTTCTTTGTTTCACCCACTACTTCTGAGGTCCTGAGGAATTTTTATGGCAGTCACAGACCAGGACATTAGGGATTAGTCTCTAGATGGGTGAAGGGCAGAAACTGCATGTGGACCAATGAGAAGTCCTGTCCTTCCTGGGCTTGGTACCAGAGATCGTCGTCTTGCCCTTCAAGAGGTGTCTGGCTGTTGTCCTAGCATCTTTATCTGATGGCGTTGGACAGTTTGTTTGTGTTAGTCCACCAAGATCCAATCAGAATGTAGCAAACCTTTGTCCACTGTTATGGGCAGAGAGGGGTCCGGCCATAAACTGGGCCCTGGAATGTGCTGTCCACTACAAAATAATGGAGAAACTGGCAATCAATGACTGCTTTGAGTAGCAACATTATGAATAATAATCATCTCGTTCATTAGATTTCAGATTGCATACCGTGTTTTTCCAGAAAGCTGGTCGATCACGCTCTGAGCCAGGAAAGCATCCGTCAGAGTTTTCATCCGGTAACTCTTCTCTGCAGTTTCCGGGGTGTGTCCCAAGAGCCGTGCCACTGCATTCCTCTCCGCCTCCGGCAGGTTTTTAGCAGCCGTCTCAAAGGCTGTCCGGGTGTTGCCGCTGGTCACTTTGGGAACGTTAAATCTAGAACACAGGGCAACATAAGTATGCAGAAGAGAAAGGGGACCATGTGCAAATTTGTGTACTTTAGATTTTGTAAATTATGCAGATACATATAATGGCACTCACTTGGCATGGAGTCTTTTCAGGTCGTTGAAGAGAGAGAACGAAATGGGGTTTTTTTTACAGTCAGAAGACAGCCTATCCAATAATTATTAGTCTACATTTACATGATACTGTATGTTTGTTACGTCACACAGTAATAACCTCTTGAGACTTTTCCAGTAGTTCAGCACCGTCTGCTTTGAGAGCTTTGTTTGGGTCAGTACACTGAAGTACTCCCGCACCTTCTCCACCTCCCGTACGAAATTCAGGTTCGGCTCATTGGGGTCCATGTAGTGCATGAACCTGGAGACTGATTCAACCTGTAATTATACATTTCACATTCAAATCTATGTAACTAACTAACAAGTTAACAACACACAGTTTAGGGATAATAATAAAAAAAAAAATAATAATCTTCACATTTCTTTATTTTTCTGTATGAAAGTGTGTATCCTTTATTTTCACTTACCTCTTGTTTGCTCTTCCTGTTGCCCAAGTCCACATGCAAATATTGATCAAATCCCCGAAGAAGGGGGTGATCAATGGAATACTTTTTGCACAGGCCCTTTTTGGTCATCTCCACCCTGACTTTGGTTGTCCATCTTGGTCCCCCAGTGCTGAAATGAAATAAATCATGGGGTCAAATGAATACATATGATGTGTACATATGTAGATGAATGTACATATGTTGAAGTGAAATCATGTCCAATCTCTGCATATGCCCGCTGTGAATGATGATGTGAAACTTTACCTCTGATAGTACTCACCAGAGCTCTCCTCGGACGATGGCTCATCCTCACCTTCTCCACTTCTTTGAGGAACAGTTGAAGGTAAAGAGGGCGCAGGCAGTGGTTAGCAGGCAGGCAGCCATCTCTCTCTCTCTCTCTCCACGACAAGCAGATGATGGGCAGCAGGGGTTTCTGTCACAGTAGTCTGTAATAAGGAGACGTTACTGAATGTATGTGACTCTGTTTGTGAGTGTGTGAGAGTGTGTATAAAGGTTTTGACTCTATCTGGTGCAGTTCCAGTATGAATATTGAAAGAGAGCCGCAGGGGAGTCGTTCAGGGCAACAGAGCAAGAGAGGTGGTGTTTTGTGGCTCAAAAAAGTAGGCACAAAAAAAAATTAATGGCTTGGAAAATAGCCCACTCATTAATCATTCATCCAGCTTAAATTTACCCCTTCACCGGCAAATGATTTTCTCTTCAGGCCGTAATCAAAGAGGAGCTCTGTGTTAACAGGAATGTCCCTTGACGCAATGAAGAGTAGACATCTGTCATTGTGGATGAACAGCCTTGGACGGATGTTGGCACTCTTACAGGAGCGTTTGATCAGGCGCCCATAGCTCACTGTGAGGGGGTGACAGTGGCAACTTTCTTCACAGGCATCAACACACATGCCCTTGCCCACTTTGTTTGTGTAAAAGAACATGTAGCCAGGTCTCATGTCAGCGGTCGAGGCATGGATCTTCGTGCCCTCTTCTCGGCTGACCTGCCGTCCGTGGTAGTCACAGACTACCTCCCCCTCTTTAAAGGACCTCTTGGTGAAGACACCATGCCCTTTCCCTGGGACGTCCTGAACCATCAGTCCTTTCCAGCGCTGTGCGTCGACCATTTTACAGATCTGCTGTCAAGGGCAGAGTCAACGGTCCCGTAGGGCTCCCACTGATTCAGTATTACTGAAGCCTGTGGGACACTAGACGTCCACCCTTGTTTCCCCATCCAGGTGTTGACTCGTGACTCAGACGGCTGACGGCGACCAAACTGTTCTATAAAAACAAATCATGAGAAGCATTAGTCATTGTGGTTACGTGTTCTGTGAGATTTCACTATTTGTGCAGCCCTGACATTACATATGTGTTTCTAATGAAACGTGAATACGGATCCTCACCAAGGACGCCAGCGGTTGTAGCAGTGCCTCTCGTGTTCACCAGTCAGTTTCTGTCTGCATGCCCTTTTCGGAGGAGGGCCGTCAAGAGTCACTGGGCAAGACTGAACCAGCGAGTCAAACGCCGTGTGTTCATCCATCCTTTTCTCGTGGTCTGGCTCAACATGTGGCTCGGGAGAACTGGAGGTGTGTTCATTACAACCAGGCCCTTCTTCTGCATCTCCCCTAACAACCTAAGGAAATAAAATACATAACAGTAAATACACACAGGCACACTTGATTCAATACTGAGTATTGTACTGCAAAGGGACATGACAAAGCAGCAAAGCATAAAATGTAAGTTACACACCTGGCAAGAGGATCAGCAGTTGCCAAAATGTCTCGAATACGCTGGCACTCCCAGAATTGTCCCTTGTGGGTGAATTTGGACATCTCTTTCTTGGTTTCAATCACAGTGGACTTTATCTCTGCCTCTGTGCGGTCGCGCATGCACGCTGGCCTTCATGCAGTGAGGGCAGAGGAAGAACATCCTGCTGTGGAATGATCTGTGTGAACAATTAGACGACAAACAATGGTTTAATAATGCATATAGATGTGAAATTACCATTTTGCGTCATCATGTTTCTACAGTAACTCTAAAGGGACAAACTTCTCTACAGAGCACTAGTCACTCTCTGCTGTCTCCGACGACACCGTAGGCCACCGTAGCTTCTCTATAAGCTGTGTCCCAATTCGGGGGCTGCATCCTTCGAAGGCCGATAGCGTCACCGCAGCGCGACTAAGGCTGTCCCAATTCGAAGTGGCCTTCAAATGCGGCCTGCCGTCAGTGTTGCCAAGTCCACGGTTTTCCCGCCGAATTCGCCGAAAGACGAATACCTACGCAGTCACGAGGGATCCTCCTGAGAAGCATCCGGGCAGGCACATACTGCTGGCAAAGGAGTCACATTCAATCTGTAAAAATGTACATGATGAAGCCCAGGTTGCTGCTGCACAAATTTCATTGAGTGACACCCCTTTGAACGCTGCCCAAGATGTTGCCAAGGCACGTGTAGAGTGACAATGAATAGATGAGGGAACAGACCTTCCTGCAGATTCATATGCATGTAGAATAACCTGCGTCACCCAGTGTGCCAGTCTCTGGCGCAGCACCTCTCACTAAAACAAACAAACAATTGGTCCGTCTTACGCCAGGCTGCTGTCCTATCAATGTAAGTCCTCAAGGACCTAACTGGACATAGCTCCAACCGTATGTCATCTTGATCTGATTGCAGTGCAGCCAACACAATAGGTGTGTTCATAAAATGCAGAGACAAGATCTTGGGTAGAAATGCCGGATTAGGCCACAATGAGACACTACTAAAGTCAGCACTCTAGCACAAACAGGGGACACTCACAGACAATGCATGGAGTTCACTCACAAGCTTTGCTGTTGTAACTGCCAAGAGAAATGCAGTCTTGAATGACAGCCACTTAATGTCGGACTCCAAACTCTCCCTCCTAACTGACTCAATAGGTCCGGTCTGTTCGGCAGATGAAAAAGAGGCCCTATTAATACCGAAAGAAGTGTCTGAAACCACGGCCTTGCAGGCCAATGAGGAGCCACTAACAGTAGACAGTGCCCGCAGTCGCGCACCCGACACAGAGTCTTCCAAATCAGTGGTAACGGGGGAAATGCATATAGCATCACGTCCGGCCAGGCGTGGGCTAACGCATCCAGACCCAGAGACCCTCGTCCATCAGGGTAAACCAACGAGGAGAGTGAGACGTGAGACTGTCTGCAAACACATCCACCGCAGCGGTCCCATATGTTCTCCATATCATCTGCACGACGTCTGAATGTAGACTCCAATCTCCCTGCGACACCCTGCCACGAGAGAGAGCATCTGCAGCATGACTGAGTACACCTGGTAGGTATGCTGCCCGGATGGAAAGCAGATTGGTCTGTGCCCAAATGAGTTTTCCACTAGTGATGATAGAGAGTTTGTGTCAGGTCTGTTGGAATTCCAAATCGATTGGGCCCATTGGAGGGCTCGGCCGGAGAGGAGAGAAATCATGAAGAAATGAGAAAATCATGAGAAATCATCTGAGCCCGATCCGTTGTAAAAGGATGGGGCTGCATCTCAAAGTATAGTGAGCACCGTAGCAGAAACCCGCTGCAATCCTCCGCCGCACCTGTGTACAGACAAGGAATACGGTTCACAAGGTTTATTAAAGTGAAGCGTGAGGGAGGAGCAGTGATGGTGAGTATCAGCAGCAGACGAAGGAATATGATAGTCTTATGTGATGATGAACAGTCCTCAGGCAGATTGAAGATCGATCAGCGTGGGAAGGAGCAGATGAATCCGGCAGACGATCACTGAAGACAGAAGACGGATGATCAGGAAAGATCTCAGGTGAGTAAGGTAAAAAGGGAGTCAATAGCTTGTCTTGTAGAGACGAGACCAGACACTGAAGTGAGTTGAGAGTGCTGCTGATATACTGTGAGGTGATGAGGTGTTACAGGGGATCAGAACTCGTGCACATGCGCAGCTGAGTAAACGACACTGGGGTTTACTGTAAGTGTGTCGCATGAAGGTTTGCAAACAGAATCTTTAGAGGAGACAGCGGATCGTGAGCCATTCATTTCCCGCCCTGATGGCACTCGCTATGCTTGAATGCACTGCAGGCTCACTCTCGCTCGTATCCAAGGTAAACCATCAACACTATCATCCCTTACATGTGTTTTACTGAACTAAATACATCGTCATCGGCTAAAACGCATGTGCAGGTTACTTTACTTCCTGGACAAGTGCGCACCCGAGTCCGTGTTGCCTTCTCATTCCCGCGAATCGCGGCACAGATCGAGTGCAACTGAACTCACGCCACTTCCTCCAGGTAGTCTCGGGTTCGGTACCCCAGTGCGTTCCCGGCTCCGCATGACAGCTTTCACGTTACCAATTATTCATTCTGCCAATGCCTTAGTCTCGCAGCGCTTGCAGAGATAGAGCAGAACTGATCGTCCAACAGTCCACCTGCACATATATTTATTTAAAAATTGAAGCTGTTGCAGTTTCATAATCTCACTAAGACAAATGGCGATTTTGGTTTAATTTCAGTCAATCGTGCAGCCCTAGATCAACCTCACACAAGCACAAAACAAATTCTCACTTCACACAAACAAGCTCTGTCTCACATGCTAAACTGTATGGCACGCGTGCTACTGTGGTAAATGTGTTCATCGCACAGACTGATTTCTCCGTCGCACTGTACAGCCCTGCTATGTTCAGGGAAAAAGGACTACTGTCAAACAGAAATAAAGGAAACAAGAACAAATAATCTAACATCAAGCAACAGCACAAATAAATACAATAGAGCAAAGATACAAATAAAATAAGATGCTTTTCAGGTAAATCTAGTTAGATACAGATTTGGTAGATTAGCTACAGAAATTGAATAAAGTAATCAAACGTTAAACAACACTGCATGGTCTTCACTGTATATATTAAATATAGATGAATCCTTATTAAAGTTACATAAGTTATTCAGTCAGGAGCAGGGAGTGTTTTCCTTGTCTTTTGCTGTTTGATTATCATTACAAACACAGACAGCAGCAGGAATATTAGGCTGCTGTCACTTTAAGACTAGTGGTCGACCGACATTGGTTTTTTGATGGCCGATGCCGATATCTTAGAGAGCAGGGTGACCGATGGCCGATATATAATATACATTATTTATTTTAATTAATATTTAATAAATTAAAAATATGAAAAATTAAATCTTTAAAATAAACATGTAGGGCTGAAAATCATTTGCCTCGAAGCTTCGTTTAGTCCATTTAACTACACACGGTCATGTTGCATTTTTGTGTACGGACTCGGAGTTTGCGCGGATTGCGGTTATATCCGCGGGTCAGGTGAATGAGAGATAAATCATTAATGTGTTGATTTTAATAAAGACGCGGAACTCTCATTTCATGGTAAAACACAATGAACGCGTCATTCGTTTTCAGCTCATGTCAAGATCAAAGACCGCAATGCGAGAGAGGTGATATAATCTAGTCTCTGTTTAAATGAAGACAACTGTGTGTTGAGCTTCAGGATGAGACGCTGAACATTTAAGCTTCATTTGCGGCAGTTCGCGCGCGTCAGCTGAAGAGATACGAGCAACTCAAAACACATGAACAGCAGGAACGGAGTTTGCACACGCATCGCCGTCATTGTGATGTGTATGTGAAATGTTTAATGGGACTTTATATATAGTTGATATCTCCGAAATACACCATTAAAATGTTCTCAAAGCTAAGCGCAACAAATAGCAGAATAAGCTGTAACTGTTGTGTGTGTGTGTGTGTGATGCGCAGCGCTCGTGCTTTCACTGACTCTAATTTAAATCTCCCACTTTAATCATATTTATAGCTCCTAACTTAATAAAACAAGCTGTGTTACTTTGATGAATGATTAGCTCAAATGTAGATCTGTATGTGTGATGTACTTTATCTGAATTAAACACGAACACATCTCTCGCTTTTGCTCACGTCCAGCAGTTCCTCCTCCGTGTGCTGTAGCTATGGGATGTCGACCCTGGTTTAGGTTATTTATGAAATGTAATTTCGCCACAGAAGGTTTTTTTTTAAAGCAACCACTTGAGTGTAGCTAATATGTTACGATAGCATCACGCTTAACACTGAGAATATGAATAATTGTAATGTGTCGATCGGGTGCGGATCTAAACCAGAGAAAATCATGGTTTGTTTTTAACAGCGGATTCGGTGACGTTACATCTGATCCGCGTGTCTCTAGTATGGACTCTTGTTCTTGTTCCTGTCCACTAATGTTTGCCTCTTACAAAAGCCACAAAGCCTTCAGAAGACAGTAAAGGCTTGTGTCATGCCTGAGCTGAAACTGAAACTGGAAAGTTAAGCACAAGTTAAGCTGCACAACATAAATGCAATGTTTAGGCATTATTATTATTATTATAATTATTATTACTATTATTTAGATTTATAGGTTGTATGTTTAGTTTTAGGTTGTACTAAATTTACCTTTTTTAAAGTAATTTGAAATGGATTTTTATATTTTTATTTATGATTTATATATATATATATATATATTTGCATTTTGAATATAATATGGCAGTTGAATGCACTAAATGGGTTTAGTTTTTACAGATTAATGTATGCAATTTCAGCAATAAAACTTAACATTTTCTAAAAATTTTAAGATACCTGTCTTATTTTCTCTTAATTTAGTATTGCTCTTTAATAAAGAAAAAGTAATTCTTATCCGATCACTCGATTAATCGATGGAATAATCGCTAGAATACTCGATTACTAAAATAATCGATAGCTGCAGCCCTACTGATGATACACACAATTATAGCAGCTGATTCATACAGCTACTTGTCGCATACCTGAATCAATGCACTGAGTCTTGACTGTGTCTTGACTCCTGCAACACATCCCTTAGCTCAAGAGTTTCGGCGTGTAGCTAGTTTGTACATAAAGGTTTGCTCCAGGGGCACAGCAGTAATTCTTCAGATTTCCTCCTTTAAAGAGTTAAATAATCCACACGCACAAAAAGTCTTTATATGAACACCAAACAATCAAAATATAATATCAACAATAATGTAACTGGCTTAAAGGGATAGTTCACCCAAGAATGAAAATTAGCCCATGATTTACTCTCCCTCAAGTCATCCTAGGTGTATATGACATTCTTCTTTCAGACGAATACAATCAGAGTTATATTAATAAATGTCCTGGCTCTTCCACGCTTTATAATGGCAGTGAATGGCTGTTTCTGTTTTGAAGTCCATAAAAGTGCATCTATCCATCATAAAAGCGCATCTGTCCATCATAAAAGTGCATCTATCCATCATAAAAGCGCATCCATCCATCATAAAAGCGCATCTATCCATCATAAAAGCGCATCCATCCATCATAAAAGCGCATCTATCCATCATAAAAGCGCATCCATCCATCATAAAAGTGCATCCATCCATCATAAAAGCACATCCCTCCATCATAAAAGTGCATCTATCCATCATAAAAGTGCATCTATCCATCATAAAAGTGCATCTATCCATCATAAAAGTGCATCCATCCATCATATAACTGCTCCACACGGCTCCGGGGGTTAATAAAGGCCTTCTGAAGTGAATCGATGGGTTTGTGTGAGAAAAATATCCATATTTAAAACTTTATAGACTAAAATAACTAGCTTCTGGCAGTCAGTGGTACGTAAGTTGACTTGCTGCAAAAGAGTAACCCCTGACGCGATGTATAGGAGCATCTCAAGCTTTGACGCCTCTCACAGATAGATGCAATCTTTAATATGACTCGGGAACAACGAGTTGTCTCAGAGAGCGATTCGTTCATTTTGTGTTGACCCCGCATGCGCAACATGCCATTGCTTCTGTACAGGATCTGTTCTGTTTCTGCATTCAGCCGATGGGGCTGTGAGTCGGTGAACGAATGAGTCGAACCCGAAGACTCGAGAGCTGAACTAATCAATTCTGTTTCCGGGACGGCATGCATTGCATATGGCAGTGGTTCCCAAAGTGGGTGCTGCAGAATCTCAGTTTTTTTCCAATTTAAACAGCATAAAATAACTATCGTACCATATAATAACCTTTTACAGCATATATTTAAAAAACATACCAAAAGACCAACATATGAGCATGTCCAAACGAAAATAAATAAGCGAAAAAACATATATTTCATATTTAAAGTTTAAATATTTCGTTTAAATAGTTCTCAGGAGAGACTCGGCCACCCACTCCGCTCCGCCCTCTGTACTGGTGCGCCAACATTTCAAAAAACGAGTTGGACGTATGACGGAGTATTTCTGTGCCAAATACACTCCTTCAGGATTCAAACAAGTTTCAGAAATTTTTTTTCGAGTATGGCCCTGTATGACGTCATAAAGGGCGGGAAATCCTTGTATGGGCACTTCTTCCGGATGAGCACACACACACACACACACACACACATCACCCAGAGCGAGAGCAAGAGCGCATCCATCAACGAGCTTCGTTCGGGTTACGGGAGCCGTCGGCGGCGCTGGCATTGTGTTTTTAGACACGAGATCAACAATGTCACTAAAGAAGTGTGTTTCTGGTGTGAGGGAAAGATCCCCTTGTTCAGATTCCCAAATAACCCAGCGTTAAGGGAACAGTGGATGCAGTTTGTGTTTCCGGAGTTCTGCAAGTGTGTGTGTTTGCTTAACGCTGGGTTATTTGGGAATCTGAACAAGGGGATCTTTCCCTCACACCAGAAACACACTTCTTTAGTGACATTGTTGATCTCGTGTCTAAAAACACAATGCCAGCGCCGCCGACGGCTCCCGTAACCCGAACGAAGCTCGTTGATGGATGCGCTCTTGCTCTCGCTCTGGGTGATGTGTGTGTGTGTGTGTGTGTGTGTGCTCATCCGGAAGAAGTGCCCATACAAGGATTTTCCGCCCTTTATGACGTCATACAGGGCCATACTCGAAAAAAACGTTCTGAAACTTGTTTGAACTTGTTTGAGTGTATTTGGCACAGAAATACTCCGTCATACGTCCAACTCGTTTTTTGAAATGTTGTCCATGTTTAGCGTGAGAATCAACTCTTTAACAGTGTAAATAAGGCAGAATGCAGGAAATAGCATTAGACCCCCTGTGGCAAGCAGTGTTAATTTCGTTGACAAATAATTTTCGTCATAATTTTCATCAACAACCTTTTTTCACTGATGAAACCGAGACGAAAACTAAATAAAAAACAGTTTTGGATGACAAAAACTATGAGGAAAATCTACTGTCATTTTCATCAACAAATAAAAACGAGACGCAAATGTTAGGGGGGGACGATTAGGGAAGAGATCCCGTCAGAACTGATGTCCTGTGTAACAGATGCACACATTTGAACTGTAACGTGCGGATCTAACGGCGGGAAAACACGGCGCTGTTAAGCTTCTACAGGCTCACGCGACAACGCTTCAGAGCGGCTCAATCAATGAATAACACACATTTATGACAGGTGATGTTTATGAACTAATGCTGAGGAATAATGACTGCTTACTTTACGATGTTTATATAGTAATATGTTTTAGACGGTTGTAACAATGCATATTTGATCTCCCTCATCTGAACTGCAGTAGTAAGGAGCAGACATTTCAAAATAAAAGTCAATGTGTATTTCGAGCTTGTTTATAATTAAAAGTCATGCATTATATATTCGTTTTTGGTTACACAATAAACTGTATTTAATTTCATTCCCATTTAATTCATAGTCAGGAGGAAAGACTAAGAACAGTATTTGACACATATTAGTCAATAAAGTATCAGGGTTATAATAGTTAACTAAAACCATAAAAAAATATTCATTACTTAAAAATTAAATAAATGTTAACTAAAATTAAAAAAATAAACTCAAACTTATCTGAAGCTTTAGCTTAACCTGATATACTAACTAAAACAGAAGTACAACATTATAAAAACTATATAGATGTTTTTAAAAAACAAACAAAAAAAGTGTATTGAGCTCTCTTTCGTGTATTTTTAAAGGGGTCATGAACTGAAAAAATCTAATTTTCCTTGAGCTTTTGACATATAAGAGGTCACCATACTATAAGAATATCCTGTAAGTTTCAGAACTGAAAACTTCCTTGCTTTTTAAAACTAAAAGCTTTTATTGACACCAGGCCCAGCAAACGACAGGTTTTTCAAAGTGGGGATCTGTGATGTCAAAGGGAGGCAAGCACCGCCTCTGCAGAAGAAGATCAACGCCCACTTCATCACTGCCTGTTTAGCCCCGCCCACCAATTCACGCATGACATGCAATAGAATAGGTAGCCTTTAGTGACATAGGCCTACGTGGTGTTAAACCAGATCGAGCTATCAAGCAATAAACATGCCGTTGAGGATTACAAAATATTGTGCAGTGCCTGGGCTCGACAGTAATGCAACATGTAAGTAACTGTGTTAATGCTAATGCCTGATCTGAAATGTAATGATTCATGTACAGTCAGATGTTCTTTGTCTGTGTCAGTAAATCAAACCAGTGACTAAACGTCAACTTGCGTTGTTTCTCTTAGTAGGATGAAAATAATCTGTTATTTAACGGTGATTAAATTCTATAAAGAAAGCGATCAAAGAAAGCTCCCTTTGCAATCGCTGGAGCAGCGCACGCTGGAGCTGTCAATCAAACTGCAAGAGTTTATCAGTGCCGCGTTTATCAGTGACTCCCGTTTTATTCAACGAATCTCTTAACTATATCACGTTTGCACTGTTAGTGAAGATGAAAGCATTCGTTAGTGTACAGAAACTGAGTTGCAATGACGAGATCACTGCTTTCATGCGCTCAGCATGTCTGTGATCGGCTACAATGCTCATCACTGCAACCTTTCATGCCACGATCTGAATATAATGCCATAGATCTAAATATAATGCCATAGATCTGAATATAATGCCATAGATCTGAATATAATGCCATAGATCTGAATATAATGCCATAGATCTAAATGCAATGCAACACTTTTCACGATTAGTTAACCATGAGAGCTGTAATAGTAAAAACGCGCTAAAAGAGAGAGTAATACTTAGCTATTTCAAATGGAAAGACGTTAGCCAATCACAGCAGTGGGTGTTTACACTGAAGTCTCACAGCAGCCAATCACAGCAGTGGACGTTTACACTGAAGTCTCACAGCAGCCAATCACAGCAGTGGGTGTTTACACTGAAGTCTCACAGCAGCCAATCACAGCAGTGGGCGTTTACACTGAAGTCTCACAGCAGCCAATCACAGCAGTGGGCGTTTACACTGAAGTCTCACAGCAGCCAATCACAGCAGTGGGCGTTTACACTGAAGTCTCACAGCAGCCAAACACAGCAGTGGATGTTCACACTGAAGTCTCGCAGCAGCCAATCACAGCAGTGTGCGTTTACACTGAAGTCTCACAGCAGCCAATCACAGCAGTGGGCGTTTACACTGAAGTCTCACAGCAGCCAAACACAGCAGTGGGCCTTTACACTGAAGTCTCACAGCAGCCAATCACAGCAGTGGGCGTTTACACTGAAGTCTCGCAGCAGCCAATCACAGCAGTGTGCGTTTACACTGAAGTCTCGCAGCAGCCAATCACAGCAGTGTGCGTTTACACTGAAGTCTCACAGCAGCCAATCACAGCAGTGGGCGTTTACACTGAAGTCTCACAGCAGCCAATCACAGCAGCCAATCACAGCAGTGGGCGTTTACACTGAAGTCTCACAGCAGCCAATCACAGCAGCCAATCACAGCAGTGGGCGTTTACACTGAAATCTCACAGCAGCCAATCACAGCAGTGGGCGTTTACACTGAAGTCTCACAGCAGCCAATCACAGCAGTGGGCGTTTACACTGAAATCTCACAGCAGCCAATCACAGCAGTGGGCGTTTACACTGAAGTCTCACAGCAGCCAATCACAGCAGTGGGCGTTTACACTGAAGTCTCACAGCAGCCAATCACAGCAGTGGGCGTTTACACTGAAGTCTCACAGCAGCCACGCCCCTTAAAACAGAGCGTTCAACCCAGAGGGCTAAAATCAGGGTAGGAAAAGTGCCTTTTATTTATAAATTATGCATTCTAACATTATAAGTGCACCCCAGGAAACATCATAAAACAATAAAACAATGCAGTTCATGACCCCTTTAATGTCAAAAACACACAATTATGTCAAAGTTTTGACGTATTCAAGTAACAGTCAGTTATGTAATGCTTAAATGCTCAATTAATGCATTACAGTTTAACTAAACTCATTCGATTTTAGTCGACTAAAACTAAAACAATTCAGGTGACTAAAATATGACTAAAACTAAATCAAAATTTGCTGTCAAAATGAACACTGGTGGCAAGAAATACTGAAAAATAAAACAGCAGAGGACCCGCTCATAAGACACCAGTTCTACTCACATCTATAGCTATAGCACATCTGAAAACGCTACAGGAAAGGTTTGAGGAAAGTCACATGACGTGCTCATGAACCTAGTCGCACTTGAGTAGAGCTCCGTACATTTGGCCCCTTTTTTGCATTTTTTTTCGTTTAATTTTAAGTTTTATTCAATAAATGTACGTTGACAGATAGCACACAATCGGAAACAGCAAGATTTGTCGCCGTCATCTTCTCCGATTAAGAAGAGATCCAAGGCACCAACCACGAGTGATACGGTTGATAAAATGGCTGACACTGTAGCACGCTTTGAGGACATTCTAAAAATCGAGTTGACGGTGATGCGGAGTGAATTTGCCTCGCACATGTCAGTTGTTCAGTCGCTATGCTCTAAACTCGACTTTCTAACAGGTGAGATGCGAGAACAGAAGAAAGTAGTCGCGGATCACGATGTACGATTAGCCGCGCTTGAACAACAGGTAGTGGATTTACAAGACCGCAACAGGCGCAGCAACCTACGTCTGGTTGGATTGCCTGAAGGATCCGAAAAGGACGACCCTATCGGATTTTTGAAAAGATCGCTGCCGACGTGGCTCCCTTCCTTGGTGGGCAGAGAGATTGAAGTGGAAAACAAGTGACGGAGCAACGCTGTCCTTCTTCCCAGACTCCTATGATTGCAAAAAGAAGAAGTGCGTTTGCACCAATCCGGAGGGAAATGAGGGAAGCTGGCATCCAGAATTTCCTTCTTTATCCTGCGACGTTGAAGGTCACTCTCAATCAAGGCGAACCAAAAATGCTGTACTCCCCAGAGGAAGCAAGACACTTTCTCAGTTGTCAGTTAGCCACTAACCACTAGTGAACTTTAGCTGGACATTTGTTGTCTTTAATCGAAGAAGAGATGCTCTAACGTGTCAGGTGATTGTTCTTTTATAGTGCTCACCTCACTTTATTTTGTATGCCATAATTATTCAACGCTCTCACCGTGCATATTGTATCTCTTACCTCTTACTGGGTTGTGTGGAATGGTTTCTGCTGGTGTTCATTTTTATTTTTTAAATCTAGTTAGGCTATTTGTTCCTTAATGTATATGCATGTTCCTTTTTTTTTTTTTTTTTGCTTGCTAGCCATTTTGTTAGCATGGGACATTATAATAACATTATGTTTTGCATCCTTTCTATCCAACCTTGATTTACCTCGG
Source organism: Coreius guichenoti (assembly GCA_039654105.1). Classification (NCBI taxonomy): domain Eukaryota; kingdom Metazoa; phylum Chordata; class Actinopteri; order Cypriniformes; family Gobionidae; genus Coreius; species Coreius guichenoti. The sequence continues at coordinate 24,112 of CM077173.1, forward strand.
CTGTCGGATTCAGATTCTGGATATCTGGCTGACCCGATTACTCTCCAGGAGCTGGAGACAGCAGCTAAATCTATGAACAAGGGGAAATCCCCAGGCTCTGATGGTATACCTATTGAATTATATACAACTTTTTGGTCTGACTTAGGTCCTCTAATGTTGGATATGATACATTTTTCAGTTACTCAAGGTTCATTTCACTCATCGATTAATATAGCTATTATTTCTCTCCTTTTAAAAAAAAGACAAAGATCCGACTTCCTGTTCTAGCTATCGGCCACTTTATTTGATAGGGACAGATGTTAAATTGTATGCTAAAGTGCTGGTCCGGCGTTTAGAGAGATTTATGAATAGGTTAATTCATTATGACCAGACAGGGTTTATTAAATCTCGTTCCGCCTCAGATAACTTACGCAGGTTATGTCATACTGTTAATTCAGCGAGTATGTTGACTTCCCCTTGCGCAGTATTATCTCTGGATGCGATGAAAGCTTTCGACCAGCTAGAATGGAACTACTTGTGGGTAGTTCTACGGCATCTGGGTTTAGGATCAAATTTTATAAACATGATTAAAGTTGTGTATACCAATCCTGCAGCTGCTGTCTTTACAGGGTCAGTTTGTTCAAATCCATTCGTTATATATCGAGGTACTCGTCAGGGTTGCCCGCTTTCTCCTTTGTTATTTGCCTTATCCTTGGAACCCTTAGCTCAAGCGGTTCAACAATCTGAAATTATCTCCCCAATAATTATTAGGAACACATACCATCATATTTCATTGTTTGCTGATGACATCTTATCGTTTTTGGAGAATCCGTCACATTCTATCCCTCAGGTGTTGAATTTATTCGATCATTTTGGATCCCTCTCTGGGTTTAAAATTAATTGGAGCAAGTCATGTTTACTCCCACTAAATTTTGAAGTTGACCCCACACTCATATCCATATCTATTCCGGTGGTTAAATCCTTTAAGTAGATCTCTGGGGATAGAGATCTTTCCATCCCTGCAGGAAATTATCTCAAAAAACCTGAATAGTATTTTAGCGAAAGTATCCTCAGACTTGGAAAATTGGTCCCGTCTCCCTACTTCTTTTCATGCTCGTATTTCGGTGATTAAAATGAATGTCCTCCCACGTATTAATTTCTTTTCATCTATGATTCCTCTTTCTCCACCTGCCGGTTTCTGGAATAAACTTGATGCATGTGTTTCTCGTTATATATGGGATGGGAAACGTCCTCGAATCAAGCTGACTACTTTACAGCGTTGCAGATTACACGGAGGTCTGGTCTAATTTTAGACTGTATGCTCAAGCCTTTACCCTTCGCCCTTTATCAGTCTGGTTTGATCCTGATGCTTCTGTGTCATGGAAAGCAATTGAGGAATCTATAGTCTATCCCTATGAACTGAAGCATCTTGTTTTTTCGGGGATTCCACTGAGGCAGTGTAAATCTCAGTTTGGTCCTATTGTAACTCATCTCCTCTCCACTTGGAGGGAAGTGGAAAAGCAAACACATCAAGTTACAATCTGGCATAGACATTCGCCTATTTTCCATAATAATAATCTTTTGTCAGGCAAGGCCCCATTTCACTGTCCGCAATGGACTCAGAACACTTTGGGAGATATATATGATGATATGGGTCTAAAATCATTTCAGAACATTAAAGCCCAATATAATTTACAAGGTACATCTTTTTTTATGTATTTGCGTATAAGATCGGCCCTTCGGGCTTATGGGGTGCCTTTGGACTCCAGTTTACCTATTCACCCTTTGTGTAAATGAATCCTTCCTTCTGAGAAATCTCCCTCTTCTGTTTCGGTTATTTATCTGTATCTTCTTGAACATTTATACAAACCCTTATCTATTACAACTGTTTGGGCCAAGGATCTTAATGAAGATGTGTGTGTTGTATTTTCGGATCAGGTATGGAGGATGTTTAAGCTGTCTTCAAAGATCCCCAATCCTCAAATGATACACTGGAAATTACTACATAGGGTTTACTTGACTCCTATGAAACGTTTCTATATGAATCTGTCCTCCTCTCTTAAGTGTAATCTTTGTTCTCAAGGATCTCTAGGCACGTACTTGCATTTCTTTTGGGACTGTCCTTCTCTCTCACCTTTTTGGACCCAGCTCTCACAGGACTTATCATATCTATTGGGCACTGATATATGTCTGACCCCACGGCACTTTTTTTTTAATGACTTTTGGGACCTTACCTTATCCATTCAACAAAGATATTTGCTGTTAGCGGCGCTCACAGCGGCAAAAAAAATGCTAGTTAACCGCTGGAACCCTCCTCACACAATGGACAGACGAACACGGACAGTGTCTTTGTTGGACATTATATCGATGGAACTCTCAACTTCCCGAATGCATGGAGCTAATGTCAAGACTGTGAATTTATGGCATGCTGCTTTGGATATTGTGTCAAATTTTCTTTGTAAAATTATTATTATTATTATTATTCATTTATTTATTTTATTTTTTTATTATTCTTCTTTCTTCCTACATTCTGTGTTTGTATTTTATTTTTTTATTCTTGAAGTCTACCAGGGGTGGGACGGGGTGGGTTCGAGATTTGTATGGTTGCTTTTCGCTTTGTATTTCTTGGCAAAAAAAAAAGAAAGAACTCAATAAACAGTTGTTAACAAAAAAAGGAAAGGTTTGAGTTTCACTTCCCGCTGCTAATGAAAACTTTGACTGGATCCGTGACCCTTTTAACCCTCTCTCATTAGAATCGGCAAAGATGTTGCCAATCAAAGCGCAGGAAGAACTGGAGGAACTCTGTCAGGATCACATTCTACAATTTGGAGAAACGTCTTGGGATGAATTTTGGCTGCATGTGGGACACGAATACCCATCTATCTCAGAATGTGCTGTTGCCGTTTTCAACCTCTTACTTGTGTGAGCTAGCACTCTCATCCCTGGCACACGTGAAAAACTAAAAAGGCAGCGCCTGTCAGTGGAGCACGACCTACAAGTCGCCCTATCCTCAATCTACCACCGTATCAAGAGGCTGTGCCCGCAAAAGCTGCCACATGTGTCCATTAAAATGCCCGTCACACAGTTCCATGCACAGATATTTTAGTTTCATTTTTTTAAGGTCAGGTTTGAACAAAGCAAATGAAAAACTAAAGAAAAAATTGAATTTCAGTTGTTTATTATTCTTTAAAGAGTGAAGTATCAATCTTTAAATGTGTTTTGTTCCAATGAGAGCTGAACTGGGAACAGACGTGATAAATGTGAAGTGACAAAAGAAAGAACGACTGGGATTCGGAGGTGAGGTGAACTAACCTGAAGCAATTCATTCATCATTTCTTTCTCAAAGTTTGGCCTTGGCTGCATTAGCTTATAGTTTATTTTTTATTCCAAATGTGATCAACGTTTGTGTAAGTACTAGATGTGACATTTAAATTATATTCTGCTGAAATGAACAAAATGACTTGATAAAAGATTTGTTCATTTTGCTGAACGAGATTCAAAGATCCGTAAAATGATCCGAACTTCCCACTACTACAGAAGAGTAACCCCTGACGCGATGTACAGGAGCATCTCAAGCTTTGACGCCTCTCGTGGATAGGGCTGGGCAACAAACTCAAGCCCCTCTTCTCTTATATCGAAATCCTCTGACATTTATCTTTAAAATTCTCGTTTTAGACTCTAATTCATGACCGGTGTTTTGTTTTGCTATATCCTCTGCGCTTCTGCGTTCGTCATGCATCGGGTCAGGGGTCAAGGGTTACTCTTTCACCGTAAATCGATGCGTACGGCCGTCTGTCGGTAGCTAGTTATTTTAGTGTATTTTAAATATGGATATTTTTCTCACACAAATGCATCACTTCACTTCAGAAGGCCTTTATTAACCCCCGGAGCCGTGTGGAGCAGTTATATGATGGATAGATGCACTTTTATGATGGATGGATGCACTTTTATGATGGATAGATGCACTTTTATGATGGATAGATGCACTTTTATGATGGACAGATGCACTTTTATGATGGATAGATGCACTTTTATGATGGACAGATGCACTTTTATGATGGACGGATGCGCTTTTATGACGGATGGATGCGCTTTTATGATGGATAGATGCGCTTTTATGATGATAGATGCGCTTTTATGATGGATAGATGCACTTTTATGATGGATAGATGCGCTTTTATGATGGATAGATGCGCTTTTATGATGGATAGATGCGCTTTTATGATGGATGGATGCGCTTTTATGATGGATGGATGCGCTTTTATGATGGATAGATGCGCTTTTATGATGGATAGATGCACAGATGCGCTTTTATGATGGATAGATGCGCTTTTATGATGGATAGATGCGCTTTTATGATGGATGGATGGATGGATGGATGCACTTTTATGATGGATGGATGCGCTTTTATGATGGATAGATGCACTTTTATGATGGATAGATGCGCTTTTATGATGGATAGATGCACTTTTATGATGGATGGATGCGCTTTTATGATGGATGGAATGCGCTTTTATGATGATAGATGCACTTTTATGATGGATGGATGCGCTTTTATGATGGATAGATGCGCTTTTATGATGGATAGATGCGCTTTTATGATGATAGATGCACTTTTATGATGGATGGATGTGCTTTTATGATGGATGGATGCACTTTTATGATGGACGGATGCGCTTTTATGATGGACAGATGCACTTTTATGATGGATAGATGCACTTTTATGATGGACAGATGCACTTTTATGATGGACGGATGCGCTTTTATGACGGATGGATGCGCTTTTATGATGGATAGATGCGCTTTTATGATGATAGATGCGCTTTTATGATGGATAGATGCACTTTTATGATGGATAGATGCGCTTTTATGATGGATAGATGCGCTTTTATGATGATAGATGCGCTTTTATGATGGATAGATGCGCTTTTATGATGGATGGATGCACTTTTATGATGGATGGATGCGCTTTTATGATGGATAGATGCGCTTTTATGATGGATAGATGCACAGATGCGCTTTTATGATGGATAGATGCGCTTTTATGATGGATAGATGCGCTTTTATGATGGATGGATGCGCTTTTATGATGGATAGATGCACTTTTATGATGGATAGATGCACTTTTATGATGGATGGATGCGCTTTTATGATGGATAGATGCACTTTTATGATGGATGGATGCGCTTTTATGATGGATAGATGCACTTTTATGATGGATAGATGCGCTTTTATGATGGATAGATGCGCTTTTATGATGAATAGATGCACTTTTATGATGGATGGAATGCGCTTTTATGATGATAGATGCACTTTTATGATGGATGGATGCGCTTTTATGATGGATGGATGCGCTTTTATGATGGATAGATGCGCTTTTATGATGGATAGATGCGCTTTTATGATGATAGATGCACTTTTATGATGGATGGATGTGCTTTTATGATGGATGGATGCACTTTTATGATGGATGGATGCGCTTTTATGATGGATGGAATGCGCTTTTATGATGGATAGATGCGCTTTTATGATGATAGATGCACTTTCATGATGGATAGATGCGCTTTTATGATGGATGGATGGATGCACTTTTATGATGGATGGATGCGCTTTTATGACGGATAGATGCACTTTTATGATGGATAGATGCGCTTTTATGATGATAGATGCACTTTTATGATGGATGGATGCGCTTTTATGCACTTTAAAACAGAAACAGCCATTCACTGTCATTATAAAGCGTGGAAGAGCCAGGACATTTATTAATATAACTCTGATTGTATTCGTCTGAAAGAAGAATGTCATATACACCTAGGATGACTTGAGGGAGAGTAAATCATGGGATAATTTACATTCTTGGGTGAACTATCCCTTTAACTTACCTGAGCTTCTGTGAATAAGGCCATCTCTGCTGGAAATCTTTAATTCTTCATGTCGTCTGTATGAGAACGAGATCACACAAAACTTGTTAAAAAGTGATTAAAAGAACTCGACAATGAAACGTCATTCCTGTAACGTCCCAAATCCGATCAAACACATTAAAACCCCCTGCATGACCGCACAAGTTCTCGTCGCCATTTCCTCACGTTATTGCTAGATGTGACGCACAACATGTGGATTAAATAACCACCAATTTAGAGTTTTTCTAGCGATTTAATAAATCGTGTCCACATTGTACTAATAACGTAAATTACGGTAACGATTTAGTAAAAGAAGGGAACTATTTAATAAATGTACGATTTGGTAAATGAATGAGGGAATGAATTATATCTTTAACCTGCTCGAGTATTGTTCGGGCCATAAAGAACCATTGCACACAAAATATAACAAATATTAAACAAAAAGATCACGATTTAAGTAACATATTCAAGGTTTTTAGGTGTATTTATGTAAACTTGAAGTTTAAACCTGAAAAAAAAAACTATGGCTAACGTTTTATAAGATAATCGTCATTAAGAACACTCTAAACTTATCAAATGTACAGAATTAAGTGATGACAACACAATCATAACAAAATAACGTTTACTGAATAAATTAAATATAAAAATCCGCAATATAATGCAGTTTACCTGTCGAGAGCAGATGGAGATTGGAGAAGGCCTGACGATCAGGTCAATGCGCAGATGAATTCCTCGTTTCAAGACGGAGTAAACTTTACTCCATTAATTCATGTAAATATTTGTCACAAGTCAAATTTACTTGTCTATTGGATGTCAAACATTTACAAGTAAAATTGAGTATATTTAGATTTTACTTAATATTCTAGAGTTCTCATTTTTTTAAAAATTATTCTTAGCAAAAGATGCATGATTTTTTCTGTTTTATTTGCTTAGCCATAAAATCATTCTTTACGGTGTAGATGATATTTCACATTTAATATACATTTGTATTGGTTAAACCACCTTTAATGTACTAAGCACACTCAACTGGACACATTCGTCTAACTTTCAAGTCATTTCAGTGCTTAATTTGCATAAAAAAAATAGTGTTTTTACTATTTAGCAGCTACTAAATAAACTGGATCTGTGACCTTCCTGAAACGTCCCAGTGCCAGTTTATGTAGTGGCCACCGAGTAGCTTTGTGGACCATTATAGATGATATTTCATCTTTAATATCAATTTTTATTAATTAAACCACCTGTTCAGTACGAAGCAGATTGAAAATTTGCAGCAGCAAAAAAGACAAGACAATAGGAACTGTACAAAGCTTTAATTAAACAAGAACACATTGTTACATCATCACACATTCGGAACTAGAACGAACAACAACACATCAAATTGAAAAAAAAATACCCCCACCAAACCCCACTATTTTGAGGGGAATTTATCGGGGACAGCCACACCCCTGAGGTTTATCCCCCTGGCCGGCATCTTCCGGCGCCGCTTCACCGGGCTCAGTCCCTCCTGGAAAGGACGAGAAAGCCAAAGAGTCAGCGAACATGCCTACATATCACAAATGGTTAAACCGACCCACAAGAGAATAAACTTACCAAAGCAGACTCTCTTGACTTCCGTCCGTGGAGGGTGACGGGCTGGCTGCCCCTCAGAGGTGGCGGGGCACTTCCGGGTCGACGCTGCTTTGGGCAGTCCCCCTGGGTCCCGGCACGGGGCTCACCTTCCTCCTCCTCCGCTTCCTTCTTGGGGGAGCGAAGAGCCGATAGGAGTCTGTCCGTGACCAGGGCTGATCTCCTCCTCAACAGGAGGTAGCGGCGGATCACGTCTCTGAGGGCACCACTCAGCGTGTCCACCTGCCTGTTGAGGTCCGCCACCTGATCCTGGTGCTTACGGCAGCGCCCGCTCCTCCTCCTCCTCCTCCTCCTCTTCCTCTTCCTCCTCCTCCTCTTCTTCCTCCTCCTCCTCCTCCTCCTCCTCCACTTCCTCCTCCTCCTCCTCCTCCTCCAACTCCACTTCTTCCTCCTCCTCTTCTTCCTCCTCCTCCTCCTCCTCTTCCATCATAAAAGAGCATCTATCATCATAAAAGTGCATCTATCCATTATAAAAGAGCATCTATCATCATAAAAGTGCATCTATCATCATAAAAGTGCATCTATCCATTATAAAAGTGCATCTATCCATCATAAAAGTGCATCTATCCATCATAAAAGTGCATCTATCTATTATAAAAGTGCATCTATCCATCATAAAAGCGCATCTATCCATCATAAAAGTGCATCTGTCCATCATAAAAGCGTATCTATCCATCATAAAAGCGCATCCATCCATCATAAAAGTGCGTCTATCCATCATAAAAGCGCATCTATCCATTATAAAAGCGCATCTGGCGCATCTATAAAAGTGCATCTATCCATCATAAAAGCGCATCTATCCATCATAAAAGTGCATCTATTCATCATAAAAGTGCATCTATCCATCATAAAAGCACATCTATCCATCATAAAAGCGCATCTATCCATTATAAAAGCGCATCTGGCGCATCTATAAAAGTGCATCTATCCATCATAAAAGCGCATCTATAAAAGCGCATCTATCCATCATAAAAGCGCATCTATCCATCATAAAAGTTCTCCACACGGCTCCAACAGCCCAAGAGCAGAGGGGTAGATGCTGACTACTCACTCACTCACACACACTCACACACTCACTCACACACACACACACACATGTCATGGTATACGTGTGTGTTTGAAGTCTTTCTGTTTCTCTTAAGTCTCCTAAGAGGGTTCGTCATCTGTCCGTCAGCTGCTCAAGCTCCAGCCAATCACAGACGCCCGAGAACCGCCGCCATGGCGCTCCGACGGACTGCCGTGCCACTGCGTCTCACCTGTACGAGGCGGTGAGGTCCGGCCGCTCTGCACTGCTGGTGAGAGACCGCCGGCGATCAGGGTCACATCTGTTCACTGGATGTTCTGTCCTCTGATTGGCTGTTTCTCCTAGACGGTGATAGACGATTGGCTGGATGAGTACAGAAGAGACCGGGAGGCGGGGCTTCTGGAGCTCATCAACTTTGTGGTTCAGTGCAGCGGCTGTAAAGGTGCGTCAGACACACACGTAAGCGATATATGGCTGTGTGTTTCTGAAACGAATCCCCTTGTGCTGTGTTTCAGGTGTCGTCACCAGAGAGATGTTCAGCAGAACGCTGATGTCATCAGTCACCTGACTATTGCGATAATATCGTATCGTGGGGCCTCTGGCGATTCTCACCCCTAGTGTGTGGACTGATATTTTTAGAATGCCTGGACTCCTTTCACTAAAATAGCTGCTTGTTACAAAACATTAATAAAAGTCACAGCAACAATGAGAAAGCATTAGCAACACTGCTACAGATGTAAAGCTACACAGTGTGTTTTCCTGCTCTGCTTGTGGATTTGATAGTAAAATCTCACACACTCTTTATGTTGTTTTCTCTTTGTAGTTCACCATATGGATCTTTGACCGCAAGAATTAGTTTGAGCCGTTCAGAAGAAGAAATAGTTTTTATTTTCTCATCATCTTCTTACTTCAGGTAACTCTAGATCTTCCTCATGTTTCCTCGTTCTCAACAAACTGTTTGAGTTTATTTATTTATTTTTGACTGATTGAGTTTTGCTGTGGCTGTTAATGATGATGACATCATTTCCTTGAGCATGTTGAGCTTTGAGGACTTTGACCGCCAGTCTGATGACATCACAGCAGGTGTATTGACCCTAGTCAGGAACCATATTTATTAATTTAATTTTATTATTTAATGTTTTTTTTGGTGTGTGTGTGTGTGTGTGTGTGTGTGTGTATGAAATCAAGGGATACACAGACCTGCCAACCTGTACTCATCTTGAGCTCAAAGTGCTTGTACGATTTGTCTCTCTAAACTACGCAATAACCTGGTGACGGCTCTGCGCATGAGCAGTACTCAAATCAAGCAGAAGAAGAAGAGTTCGACCAATCATAGCGCTGGGTTCATTCTTCAAATAGCAAGCGGGGATGATTGACAAATGTGTAAGGCCTATCATTAAGGGGGTGGTTGACCAGCTTTTTTCGAAGGCTTGATTGTTTATGGGGTGCAGTCTAACGTATTCATGCTTCATTTTTAAAAAAACGCATTATTTTTCACATATTTTAGCATATTGAGATCATTACGAACACTAATCATGGCTTTACTACAGTAAAGAACCAAGTCTAGTGCCTGTAGCCAAACAAGCATGTGGGTAAACACTATAAAAGCTCTAATCAAAAAATAATTTATGTTGGTGTTTATGTGATCAAAGTTCGCTGGTGGGATTAAAAAGAAGTTTAAGAAGCTAAAGGCTGTCCACACTGGACTAAAGTGCCCGTTGCAAAGCATTTGTCCATCGTGTCAGTACGTAATAAATAAAACAAGACATCGAGGCAGTTTACTGTCGAAGATTTACCTCTCGCGTCGCACCGCATCAGTGTAGACATCATCACTGATTATAATGGGTTCTGTTCTCTTTTGTCACAGTTCATCTCTCCGCTCTCGTCCGGTGTAGGTCATCATCACTGATTATAATGGGTTCTGTTCTCTTTTGTCACAGTTCATCTCTCCGCTCTCGTCCGGTGTAGGTCATCATCACTGATTATAATGGGTTCTGTTGTCTTTTGACACAGTTCATCTCTCCGCTCTCGTCCGGTGTATGTCATCATCACTGATTATAATGGGTTCTGTTGTCTTTTGACACAGTTCATCTCTCCGCTCTCGTCCGGTGTATGTCATCATCACTGATTATAATGGGTTCTGTTGTCTTTTGACACAGTTCATCTCTCCGCTCTCGTCCGGTGTATGTCATCATCACTGATTATAATGGGTTCTGTTGTCTTTTGACACAGTTCATCTCTTCGCTCTCGTCCGGTGTATGTCATCATCACTGATTATAATGGGTTCTGTTGTCTTTTGACACAGTTCATCTCTCCGCTCTCGTCCGGTGTATGTCATCATCACTGATTATAATGGGTTCTGTTGTCTTTTGACACAGTTCATCTCTCCGCTCTCGTCCGGTGTATGTCATCATCACTGATTATAATGGGTTCTGTTGTCTTTTGACACAGTTCATCTCTTCGCTCTCGTCCGGTGTATGTCATCATCACTGATTATAATGGGTTCTGTTGTCTTTTGACACAGTTCATCTCTTCGCTCTCGTCCGGTGTAGGTCATCATCACTGATTATAATGGGTTCTGTTGTCTTTTGACACAGTTCATCTCTTCGCTCTCGTCCGGTGTAGGTCATCATCACTGATTATAATGGGTTCTGTTGTCTTTTGACACAGTTCATCTCTTCGCTCTCGTCCGGTGTATGTCATCATCACTGATTATAATGGGTTCTGTTGTCTTTTGACACAGTTCATCTCTCCGCTCTCGTCCGGTGTAGGTCATCATCACTGATTATAATGGGTTCTGTTGTCTTTTGACACAGTTCATCTCTCCGCTCTCGTCCGGTGTATGTCATCATCACTGATTATAATGGGTTCTGTTGTCTTTTGACACAGTTCATCTCTTCGCTCTCGTCCGGTGTATGTCATCATCACTGATTATAATGGGTTCTGTTGTCTTTTGACACAGTTCATCTCTCCGCTCTCGTCCGGTGTATGTCATCATCACTGATTATAATGGGTTCTGTTGTCTTTTGACACAGTTCATCTCTCCGCTCTCGTCCGGTGTAGGTCATCATCACTGATTATAATGGGTTCTGTTGTCTTTTGACACAGTTCATCTCTCCGCTCTCGTCCGGTGTATGTCATCATCACTGATTATAATGGGTTCTGTTGTCTTTTGACACAGTTCATCTCTTCGCTCTCGTCCGGTGTATGTCATCATCACTGATTATAATGGGTTCTGTTGTCTTTTGACACAGTTCATCTCTTCGCTCTCGTCCGGTGTATGTCATCATCACTGATTATAATGGGTTCTGTTGTCTTTTGACACAGTTCATCTCTTCGCTCTCGTCCGGTGTATGTCATCATCACTGATTATAATGGGTTCTGTTGTCTTTTGACACAGTTCATCTCTCCGCTCTCGTCCGGTGTATGTCATCATCACTGATTATAATGGGTTCTGTTGTCTTTTGACACAGTTCATCTCTTCGCTCTCGTCCGGTGTAGGTCATCATCACTGATTATAATGGGTTCTGTTGTCTTTTGACACAGTTCATCTCTTCGCTCTCGTCCGGTGTATGTCATCATCACTGATTATAATGGGTTCTGTTGTCTTTTGACACAGTTCATCTCTCCGCTCTCGTCCGGTGTATGTCATCATCACTGATTATAATGGGTTCTGTTGTCTTTTGACACAGTTCATCTCTTCGCTCTCGTCCGGTGTATGTCATCATCACTGATTATAATGGGTTCTGTTGTCTTTTGACACAGTTCATCTCTCCGCTCTCGTCCGGTGTATGTCATCATCACTGATTATAATGGGTTCTGTTGTCTTTTGACACAGTTCATCTCTTCGCTCTCGTCCGGTGTAGGTCATCATCACTGATTATAATGGGTTCTGTTGTCTTTTGACACAGTTCATCTCTCCGCTCTCGTCCGGTGTAGGTCATCATCACTGATTATAATGGGTTCTGTTGTCTTTTGACACAGTTCATCTCTTCGCTCTCGTCCGGTGTATGTCATCATCACTGATTATAATGGGTTCTGTTGTCTTTTGACACAGTTCATCTCTTCGCTCTCGTCCGGTGTAGGTCATCATCACTGATTATAATGGGTTCTGTTGTCTTTTGACACAGTTCATCTCTCCGCTCTCGTCCGGTGTAGGTCATCATCACTGATTATAATGGGTTCTGTTGTCTTTTGACACAGTTCATCTCTCCGCTCTCGTCCGGTGTATGTCATCATCACTGATTATAATGGGTTCTGTTGTCTTTTGACACAGTTCATCTCTTCGCTCTCGTCCGGTGTAGGTCATCATCACTGATTATAATGGGTTCTGTTGTCTTTTGACACAGTTCATCTCTCCGCTCTCGTCCGGTGTAGGTCATCATCACTGATTATAATGGGTTCTGTTGTCTTTTGACACAGTTCATCTCTTCGCTCTCGTCCGGTGTAGGTCATCATCACTGATTATAATGGGTTCTGTTGTCTTTTGACACAGTTCATCTCTCCGCTCTCGTCCGGTGTATGTCATCATCACTGATTATAATGGGTTCTGTTGTCTTTTGACACAGTTCATCTCTCCGCTCTCGTCCGGTGTAGGTCATCATCACTGATTATAATGGGTTCTGTTGTCTTTTGACACAGTTCATCTCTTCGCTCTCGTCCGGTGTAGGTCATCATCACTGATTATAATGGGTTCTGTTGTGTTTTGACACAGTTCATCTCTCCGGGGGTGGGTCCACTGCCCCCCAGACCAGAGCCAATGATTTTGTCTGAGCTATGAATAAAAAAATAATATAATTAATATTATTATTTGTCTTATCTTACCTTTTAGTGTCAAATGAGTAAAGCTGATTGTTTTTAGGATGACAGGCTGATTATTTTTGTAGGCTGCTCTACGTCAGTGGCTAACGCTCGTCAATGTCAAAATGATCGAGATGGCCAATCAGATCAAAGAAGGCGGGTCTTACTGTCACAACGCAACGAGAGTTCGTGGAAAGATGTAAGTCTTAGACAATTGTTTTATGATAGAAATGTTCAGCTACCGACAGTAATAGACTATCTAGTGATGCAAACTACTCAACTTTTTATGAAAATTCGCCGTTTTGAATTGAAAAAATGCGATCATGATTCATGTAAATTTGTGCACATTTTAAAATCAAATATTATTTGCAAATAGTTTAAATTGATTACTTCATTAGCCTACAACAATTAGACCTAGAACTTTACCAATCTTATTTATTCCGTTAAATCCCTTTTAATCCTTTAATTATTCAATTCCTTTATTATTATTAATATTATTTATAATAATATAAATGATATCCCAAGGTGCCCCCCAAGCACAAAAGTGAAACTCTGCCTATGCTCTGTGCACTTTTTTAAGGAAGATTCTATTCTGTGGGATTTCCTGCCTGATAATGACCGTTGTCAATAGCAACGCATTATAACAGCGCACATCCACGTATCACACCGTACACGCTCTCTTGTTTCATTCAAATGCAACTTTCGTCTGTTTTTGATTGTATTGAAAATGAAATCAGACTTTACTATTAATACTACTATAATTATTACTATAACTTCTTGTGATCATCTTGTCTGGACGATTGTCAGACGAGTGGTGTGAGGATAGGAGAGTTGCAGTGATAACAGTCTCCTCTGTTGCAGATGCTGAGAGATGGAGATGGTGGAACGGATGGCAGACGACTGAAGAAGCTCGTACAGGTGAGTTTCTCTCTGGAGTGGGTCAGGTTTGAACGACGAGACCAGACCATAGACTAGTGCGGCGCTTTTTGAACAAAAATCTGTATCACGTATTTTTTAAGATTCTGGCGGTTTCACGGTATATCACGGTTTTTCCACTGGACCTTTACTACTGTCAGGAGTAAACATTGTAAGGACTATAAATGATCCGCTGAAGAACATGCGGTCCGCTCCTCACATGCGATAGCTGGACTCTTTCTTTATGTGTACAGACGTGACGTAATGACGCAAAGACATGCTTGAATTTCCCACCATACCACTATAATTATAACACATTATTACAAGCTTACCGTTGTGAATCGGGCTAAGGTAAGGAGATAGTTTTGAATACTGGCTTGTTGTGTACTTGCTCAAATTGATTTTGGATCATTTTTAACCAAAAAAAGTTACAGACTACAGATTTAATTAAATTAATAATAACAGTTTTTACTGTGCAAGTTCTGTATTAATTTCAATACGTTTGTGTGTGTTTTAATAAACGGTATTATTATTATTAATCAAAGTACACTCTACTGTACAATAGTAATATATTTTATTTTGAACTTTTATTTTGACGGGTTGTCGTGAAGACTTTGACTTCCTGTGTGTATATGATACGACAGATGTTGATAGTTTGATCAAATGAAACGGTGAAATGTTGATGAAGTGACTCTGCAGATGAAGGTCACGTGTCCATGTACAGGGAGACCGCAGACGCTGAAATCATCGCGAGTGTCACGCGCGCTTCAGTGTGTGTGTGTAATAGACGAACCCATGGCGCTCACTCACACAGACACGGCAGAACATACACACTTCAGATTTCAATAGCAGTCTTTATGAGCTTTAATATTCACACACACTAGTCCGTGTCGAGATCTGATTCATTACTGCCCTTCATTTGATTTATTCATCCAAAATTCTGTGCTTTATACAGTGAGTTCAGTTTGTGACTGGATTCTGTGACCCCATCCGTGTTTCCATCATATGGCTCTGTATGGTATCAGCAGTATTAAAGAGAGTTCGTTTGTGAGTTATTTATTGTTGTGTTACAAAGTTATTACCGTTAGTGTAAGAAGGACTGCTCTCTATACGCTCTTCAATGCCATTGAACACATACAGCAGCTGGTTCAGCTACGCACCGGTGTGGCGGTATTTGAGAAACACATATCGGTCACGAAATTGAAATTGGTTTGCCGGATGAACCGGTTTACCGCCCAGCACTACCATAGACCTTTATCACAGCGGAATTGAATACCGGTTTACCGGATGAACCAGTTTCCCAGCTAACAAAAATCCGTGACTGTTATGTAACTCCCACATAGCAAACAGACTTGGCCCAAATGTGGCCTCATAATGGCACTGCTGGGGTGTTGCCGGCACTGGCATGCATCATGTCAGCCAACTGTGGGCCATGCGTGGCAGTGATGGCACTGCATGCATGACGGCAGACAACATTTGGGCTGATTGTGGATGGGAGGTGTGTGGCCCAGATCAGTGTAGCGATTATGGGCCATACTTTGTGTACTGGACAATTATATGTATAATTATAATTATATATACATATTATTATGTATATGTATAGTATTTAGGCCTGCTACTATATATTCAAGACAAGATTATTCTTCCCCAAGTCACAGGTCAGTTAAAAAAAGCTATGTCCAGATAAAAAGATAAATAATTAATAAATATAGTAGTTAGTTTTCAGCAGTGTTCACAAAATTCAATAATCATTAAAAAAAATTACAAAATCCGTTTGCCCTGAACAAAATATACAATTTCCTAACATGATAATTGAGTTAGATTTTTTTTTTTATTATTATTATTATTTATTTTAATTTTTTATAAATTTATAATAAAAAAAACCTAATTCACATACAAAATAGTCTACGTTTTCCATACTTTTTAGTTTAAGCACCACAAAACCATGTTAAAAACTTACTAAATATATATATTTTTTCTAAATAACAGTTTATTTAAAAATATGTACAGTTACAACTGTGCGGTCAACTATTGTTTATTTTGGCGCGATATCCATGGTAACAGCAGCTTTTCTGGTTGGTGGATGAGGTTCACGTGATGCGTCGGTTGAAATTTCTCCCGCTGAAGGGCGAAGGAGACGTCTGTCAGACAACCGCTGTTCAGGTAAGGGAAGTTATGTTGTGTACGACCTAACATTAGATGTAATACATACTGCTGATTCACTGCCCCTTGAACTTGAGAACGCGAGTCCGCGACCGGGGTGCGATAGACCGGCCTGCGGGATGTCCGAGGCGCCGTGCTTCCTATCCGGTGTGCGGAACAATGTAATGCTGTTAAAATGATAGGAAAAATCACAGCGAAATCAGCAACAGTAGTTGACTTGTAAAGCTGAAAGTGATTCAATGGTTGTATAATCAGATTTAATTATTTCTAAATCTAATCTGTGACTTTGATAATCAGGATATGTCTGATATTTTGTTTTAGCTAACATTAGACATTCTTAAAACAATAAGAAAGCAATTAGTTATTTTGTTAGCATTTTGCATCAGTCATGTAGAATCAAATCTGGATTAATCATCCATCATGTTTCTTTTATTTCTGATCACAGAGATAGCCTGCTTAGTTCTTTCATTCTTGCTAGTCATCTCATTCCCATGTGTGCCATATTTGTAGGGGATTGACAGAAAAATAATTATATTGTACTATTAAAACAACTACACTGAAAGAATGAAATGGATCACATGAATTTCATTGTTGTCTAAAACAATAGTTCTCTATTATTTAGAGAATATGCAATGAACAATTGGCCACTTACGGCAAAACTGAACCAGGAGAACAACCATACAAGTGGCTAGTATTATCCTATTAAAGGGAATGTAATAATTATGGATAAAATAATTAAATATAAAATACTTATATGCGGATATAAATTGATTGATAAAAACAATGAAATTACAGTTACTTAAAAAAACAAAAATTATTAATACAGCAGAGTTTTAGAGCTACACTAGTATCCTATATTGGTAAATCTTGAATAGTTGAATAGGCATGTTCAATGTTAATCTTTTTTTTTCTTCCCCTTTTCTTACAGGACTGAGCTTGGGCAAGAAAACTTGAGACAGACTGTTGGTATGGAGGGTAATTGGACAATGAGAGGAGCAATGTGAGAAGACGGGCATTAAAAAAGTTGATGAACTAATACAGTCAATAGATACTGAGTGGAGCAGGCAAGAGTTTGATAGAAATTATGCAGAGAGCTTCAATGATGAAACTTCTGTATGGTTTGAGGAGGAGTTGCAGGGCAGCAGAGATGGAGGGAATGAACAGATTCCAAAGGATAGATTTGTGTCTGATGAGGAGGAAATGGATCATAGTGATGCATGCAGTGACACTACTGATGACTTGAAGGATTCTCCTGCTGACTGGGCCACTGAGTTTAGCATTCCCCTGACTGCGTTATCAGCCCTGCTCTGCATTTTACAAGTTCACCATCCCTGTCTGCCAAAAGATGGGCGAA
The DNA here is from genome assembly GCA_039654105.1 of Coreius guichenoti. Classification (NCBI taxonomy): domain Eukaryota; kingdom Metazoa; phylum Chordata; class Actinopteri; order Cypriniformes; family Gobionidae; genus Coreius; species Coreius guichenoti. Next base: position 41,873 of record CM077173.1, read on the forward strand.
CATTACTTAAAACAAAAACAACATACAACATAGAAACTTTATCAGGTGGAATGTTTCACTACTTTGGAATACTAAGCTCATTTCATGGACTGCTGAATAAGGTGTGGTCCGTTGTCCCAGATAAACACTTATTTCAATTACAGCTGAATTTTGATTCTACCCCTGTTCAAAAGTAGTAGTACTCAGTTTTGGCCCATTCTTGGTATGTTGCAGGGGTACAGCGAGAAACCAGTGCTGATTTGGTCTTTTTTGTGGCAACACTAAACCAAAGTCTTTGTCAGAGTATTTGCAACATCTGGTGAGTGAATTAAAGTCACTGAGCAGTGGGTTTGTTTTTCAGGGAAAGAGGTTCCTTTTGAACATCTGCTCTGTTGTATGTGACACCCCAGCCCGAGCCTTTGTCAAAGGAGTGAAATCACACTGTGCATACCATGGATGTGACAAGTGTCACTAAACTGGTGTCCGTATAGGACATCGAATGACATTCCCTGATTTAAGTGCAAGGCGTAGAACGGATGAATGCTTTAGACAAAATACAGATGTAGAACACCACCATGAACACTCACCTATGGCTGATCTTAATATTGACATGGTTGCCAGCTTCCCTTATGATTACATGCACTTAGGATGCTTAGGGGTTATGAGGCGTCTGCTTGATTTGTGGATGGGTCCTCCTGGACCCCTGCGTTGTCGTATGTCACGCAGTCAAGCTTCCTTGATTTCAGAGAGACTGCTTTCTTTGAGGGATTACATTCCTTCTGAGTTCACTAGAAGACCACGTACACTGGCTGAAAAAAGTAGGTGGAAGGCCTCAGAATTTCGTCAGTTCCTGCTGTACACTGGACCTGTTGTACTGAAGGGTCTGTTAAAGTCTCAAATATATGACAATTTCATGCTTTTGTCAATTGGCGTATACATATTACTGAGTTCAGAATATTGCTTGATGATGAACAATCTGGCCGATTCTCTTTTGGTATCTTTTGTTGAACATTTTGGTCAGCTTTATGGACAAGAATTTTTAGTTTAAAGTATTCCTGGTTTGGTGCATCTTTGTGAAAATGTAAAAATCCATGGTAATCTGGATTCATTTTCATCTTTTCCATATGAGAACTTCTTGTGTCATCTTAAAAACTTGGTTAGAGGCCCACGAAATCCTTTGACACAAGTGATCCGCAGGTTGTCTGAAATGATGAAGCCAGCTCCAACTGTAATCTTAATGCACAGACATCCAAAGATTATAAATCGGAACATACTGAAGGATCAGTACCACAATTTTTCACGGGAGAAGTAAAACAGTTTAAAGTGTTGTCCATGGATGGTGCAGTTATCAAAACTACAAATAGAGATTCCTGCATCAAAATAAAGAACAGGTTTGTGTTGGTTGAAAATATTGTTGTTGATAGGGGAGTGGAATATATTGTCGGTAGGGAATACAGATGCCAGGAATCATTCTTTGAATACCCTTTTGACTCTAGAGAGTTAGACATCTTCATGGTTTCTAACTTGTCTATGACGGTGAAACATTTTCAGATAGTGGAGAGTGTGCAAAAGTATGGCGGACTGCCATTTCATGACAAGTTTGTTGTTATACCTTTGCTGCATTTAAACAAACCACACTGCAGCTATTGATTTACATGATACATAATACATTTTTTGGTAGCATGCAGTTGTTTATGGGTCCAGTAAATCTGTAGTTTATATTTTGTTGCTCTCTTTGTATCTGCGGTACATGTTGTGTGCAATTACAGTTCCCAAAAATAGTCTCTCTTCTCACATTATCCACTCAAAAGTGTTCCTACAGATTATTTTAAAAAGGTATATAAATTACTAAATTACACTTTTATTTTTAGACAATGTATCACATTGTGATTTTTGAAAAAACTAATGAAGTAGAAGTGGTGCCTTCCAATTGGGTCAAGGAAAATGAATGTATGTGGCCACCAAATAAAGTGGATGTTGTAGAAGCCACAAAAAATAAGGAGCAACCTGGGAAAGGATGGACTCCACACAGGGTCAGAATTATATTTACATACAAAAGATAATGCAAAGAAAAGGTAAGTTTCCATAAATTTTCTTTTTTTTTGTTTACTTATTTCTAACACGACATTTAGCCTCTTTCTCTTTCTCTGAACAGACCACAACTGCCTAGAGCTCCGAAGATCTTTCACTCATTTTCTTCTGACTCCCAAAGGAAGCAGAAGACTGGATCCACTCAGAAGTCTGTGTTGGCCAAATCTAAGCCAACAAAATTGTAAGCAGTATAAGTTGTTGTTATTTTGAGTAAGGTAATTGATGAATTTAACTTGTGAAATGCCTAAAATGCTCTGTTCTATCTTTCTCTAAACCCCCACATAGTTTACCAAATGTCCCTCCTAATTCCCAAAGTCATCATACTTCTAACCTACCTAAGAGGACCCACACACATTCTGACCTGTCTCGAAGAAACCATGCAACTCCTGATCCACTTGAGAGGAGCCGCATTAACCCTGACCCGCTTCAGAGAAGCCACACAACTGCTCACCAGTTTCAGAAAAGCCGCAATTCCCCTGATCCGCTTCAGAGAAGCCACACAACTACTGAGCCGTTTCAGAAAAGCCGCAATTCCCCTGATTCGCTTCAGAGAAGCCACACAACTACTGAGCCGTTTCAGAAAAGCCGCAATTCCCCTGATCCGCTTCAGAGAAGCCACACAACTACTGAGCCGTTTCAGAGTGGCCGCAATTCCCCTGATCCACTTCAGAGAAGCCACACAACTACTGAGCCATTTCAGAAAAACCGCAATTCCCCTGATCCGCTTCAGAGAAGCCACACAACCACTGAGCCGTTTCAGAAAAACCGCAATTCCCCTGATCCGCTTCAGAGAAGCCACACAACTACTGAGCCGTTTCAGAAAAACCGCAATTCCCCTGATCCGCTTCAGAGAAGCCACACAACTACTGAGCCGTTTCAGAAAAACCGCAATTCCCCTGATCCACTTCAGAGAAGCCACACAACCACTGAGCCGTTTCAGAAAAACCGCAATTCCCCTGATCCACTTCAGAGAAGCCACACAACCACTGAGCCGTTTCAGAAAAACCGCAATTCCCCTGATCCACTTCAGAGAAGCCACACAACCACTGAGCCGTTTCAGAAAAAACGCAATTCCCCTGATCCACTTCAGAGAAGCCACACACCTACTGAGCCGTTTCAGAGAGGCCCCACTTCCCCTGACCCGCTTCAGAGAAGCCACACAAATAATGAGCCGTTTCAGAGAGGTCGCAATTCCCCTGATCCATTTCAGAGAAGCCACACAACTACTGAGCCGTTTCAGAAAAAACGCAATTCCCCTGATCCACTTCAGAGAAGCCACACAACTACTGAGCCGTTTCAGAGAAGCTGTATTTCTCCTGACTTGTTTGAGATAGGTCATACTCTCCCTGACCCACTGCAAAGAAGTTGCACTTCCCCTGATCTGCATCAGAGAGGGAATGTTTACCACCATCCACATGGAATATTAAGACATCAAGCTGTTCTTGATACTTGTAAGTATTTGTTAATTGGGAAATGTGATACTATCGTGTACCACTTTTACATCTTGTGTACCATATGGATTTAGGGGGTTTATTTCAGTTTCTTGCTTTTGTTTCAGCCCTCCTGCGTTCTCACAAATCAAGAGATCATGATGGACCAAATGAAGATAATCTATAGGACAGTTCAGGGTCTAAAATCTGTCAGTGAAGAAGACATAGGCCTTGAATTGAACCTACTGCCAGCAGCTGATCTTCAGTCTCTGCAAAACTTGGAGGAGCGATTGAGGAAATTTCCTGACTTTCAGAAGCAATTGGTAAGTCAGTTATACTCCAGATATAGATGTTTTGTTTAGGCTTACCAAAGGCTTATTGTTTTAATATATACACTATCAGTCAAAAGTTTGGAAACGGTACTATTTTGATTGTTTTTGAAAGAAGTCTCTTCTGCTCACCAAGGCTGCATTTATGTTATTAAAATACAAAAAAAGCTGTAATATTGTGAAATATTATTAAAATGTAAAATAACTGTTTTCTATGTGAATATATAGTGAAGTGTAATTTATTCCTGTGATCAAAGCTGAATTTATCATCATTACTCCAGTCTTCAGTGTCACATGATCCTTCAGAAATCATTCTCATATGAGGATTTGATGCTCAACAAACATTTATAATTATTATCAATGTTGAAATCAGTTGTGTAAAACATTTTTTGAAGATTCTTTGATGAATAGAAAGTTCAAAAGAACAGTATTAAAAAAATTAATACATTTATTCAGCAAGGATGCATTAAAAGTGCATCAAGTGACAGTATAGACATTTATAATGTTGCAAAAGGTTTATATTTCAGATATTTCTTTTCAACTTTCTATTCATCAAATAATCCTGAAAAAAAATTGTACACAACTGTTTTCAATCACAGAAATAAATTGCATTTTAAAATATATTCAAATAGAAAGAATTGTAAAAATATTTCACAATAATATTGTTTTTGCTGTATTTTGGATCAAATAAATGCAGCCTTGGTGAGCAGAAGATCAAAATAGTACAGTTTCCAAACTTTTGACTATATATATATATATATATATATATACACTCACCTAAAGGATTATTAGGAACACCTGTTCAATTTCTCATTAATGCAATTATCTAATCAACCAATCACATGGCAGTTGCTTCAATGCATTTAGGGGTGTGGTCCTGGTCAAGACAATCTCCTGAACTCCAAACTGAATGTCAGAATGGGAAAGAAAGGTGATTTAAGCAATTTTGAGTGTGGCATGGTTGTTGGTGCCAGACGGGCCGGTCTGAGTATTTCACAATCTGCTCAGTTACTGGGATTTTCACGCACAACCATTTCTAGAGTTTACAAAGAATGGTGTGAAAAGGGAAAAACATCCAGTATGCGGCAGTCCTGTGGGCGAAAATGCCTTGTTGATGCTAGAGGTCAGAGGAGAATGGGCCGACTGATTCAAGCTGATAGAAGAGCAACTTTGACTGAAATAACCACTCGTTACAACCGAGGTATGCAGCAAAGCATTTGTGAAGCCACAACACGCACAACCTTGAGGCGGATGGGCTACAACAGCAGAAGACCCCACCGGGTACCACTCATCTCCACTACAAATAGGAAAAAGAGGCTACAATTTGCACGAGCTCACCAAAATTGGACAGTTGAAGACTGGAAAAATGTTGCCTGGTCTGATGAGTCTCGATTTCTGTTGAGACATTCAGATGGTAGAGTCAGAATTTGGCGTAAACAGAATGAGAACATGGATCCATCATGCCTTGTTACCACTGTGCAGGCTGGTGGTGGTGGTGTAATGGTGTGGGGGATGTTTTCTTGGCACACTTTAGGCCCCTTAGTGCCAATTGGGCATCGTTTAAATGCCACCTGAGCATTGTTTCTGACCATGTCCATCCCTTTATGACCACCATGTACCCATCCTCTGATGGCTACTTCCAGCAGGATAATGCACCATGTCACAAAGCTCGAATCATTTCAAATTGGTTTCTTGAACATGACAATGAGTTCACTGTACTAAAATGGCCCCCACAGTCACCAGATCTCAACCCAATAGAGCATCTTTGGGATGTGGTGGAACGGGAGCTTCGTGCCCTGGATGTGCATCCCACAAATCTCCATCAACTGCAAGATGCTATCCTATCAATATGGGCCAACATTTCTAAAGAATGCTTTCAGCACCTTGTTGAATCAATGCCACGTAGAATTAAGGCAGTTCTGAAGGCGAAAGGGGGTCAAACACAGTATTAGTATGGTGTTCCTAATAATCCTTTAGGTGAGTGTATGTGAATATCATTTGACCTGCATTTTCCACAACTTCAACATCTGAATCACCCACAACTTTAACACCAGATTCTACCATTCCTGCTGCACAACATGTGTTATTTTGCTTTGTTTTCAATACACTATGATGCTGTTGTTCAGTCGCAAACTGCATTTGATTCTTCTTGTCATTATTTTCATTCTTAATGTGTCCTCTAATATTGTACCCTTCAACATAAGACGTACTGGTTTTGCAGTAGCCATAACAACTCAGTAGTTCAGGCTCATTAACACAAACTACAATCTCATAATGGTTACCGTAGCAGTTTTCTAAATAAATGCTATGTTTTGACAAACATTTATCGTTGCAACTATATTTTAACCAGCGACCACCATAAAATGTAAATATATCAATTCCTAAATAATCCGCTGTTGCTTGTATTTCAACTTCCGTAGCCCAGCTATTAACATATCGCATTTTGGACTTCTTAATGTACTCTGACACTGAAGAATACTCTCTTCTCAAAATGTTTTGATATTTTTCAACATTCTCTTCCAGCTGTTGCACAACAGCCAGTCGTATTTTTCTATGATACTTTTGTGTACCTTGAGAGATGGCTCGGAAGAAACACTTCCTATCAGCCTCTATACTGTCATTTTTGCATGGAACTCCTAAGAAGCCAACACATGTAAATACTGGAACATTTGGCTTTTCAAAATCGACCTTTAAACGGCTGTGTCCTTACAAATAGGACTAAATATCATGTTTTTATTTATTACATCACTAACAAATTCAACATCTGAATTAACTTCATTAACATCATATCTTTTTATTTTTTTTTAAGTATAATTACTTACTGAAATTTTACCATTATTTACCAACACATCTTTTGCAGAATCCAAAACAAATTCAACGTTGCATTTCTTGCCAGCCTCTTTACAATTCTCTGTCAGTCTTAAACTCTTTGTACGTCTGTTTTTTTTTTTGTGTTTTTTTTTTTTTGTGGTGCATTTTGCTTCGAAACAGAACCATTGTCCAAAGCCAAGTCATTGGTTACAAAAGACACAGCAGTTTTTTCACAAGACCTACTCACATCCTGAATTAGCAATACATTTTGTGAAAGGTCGCAACCAAACTCAACAGTTGGTTTACATGTCACAGGAGAAATTATTGGCCATTGCTTAGATTTCACAGTTGTAACACTTACACAAACACCAGCTATTTCAAAAGGTTTATGTTTCTCACTGAGCCCTTTAGCTAAATGGCAAATGTGATTAAACAAATCTTTAAGAGAAGAAAAATATAAAGCAACACTTCTTCCTTTTTCATCAACCATGCCAAGAGCACTTCGTGCATGAGAGTCAACCACTGCGTACTGTCCATTTTTAGCAATAATCGCACACGTACTGTCAAAAGACATGTACTGTACTGCGCAAACATTTTTTTCAGACCAACTGTAAGACTGGTGTAGGCACCACTCTCAATAAATTCACCTTCAACCACATCAACATCACCACTGACAAAGTCACCATATTGAAACAAAAATTTTCTCCATTAATAACTGACTCTTTTGGCAAATCAGGAACACACAGCAGATTGGAAGGGTGGCTAATCCTATTGGTGTCTCGCAAAGCTGTGTACAGCTCATCACCTAAAACTACAACTCGGTCAAGATCGTTGGTCTTCCATGAGAAGACACTGTCAACTGTATGCTTTGCTAAGCTTACTAAAGCTATTGCCATGCACTGAATATTTAAACTGATCATAACCCTGGTGAAATGATCCTCTTACACTGTTTTGAACTCTCACAGAAATGCTATCCTCAAGCTCAGCTGCAACTTCTGTTCCACTATTGTCCCTTTCAAACCTGACAGAACTGGTATTACCAACAATCTGTAAACACTGTACCACACTGATGTCCAGGATCTTCTTGGCTTGCCTTCACAGAAATGCTACTAAATGCATACCACTGTGCATCTAAAGATTTCTTTAGATTCCTGATATGAACCATCAGATCATTAAGGTATGTGTTGAAAACAGCCACAGACGTACCAATATCAGATGCCAACCCAAACATATCACGTGTACCACAATCAACCACCACAAAATAATCATTGTGATGAATAATGACACTAACTGCATCCAAAATATTGACCCTCAACAAATATTCTTGCAAATTTTCATACATTACAGCCTCCTGTTCTAACAACCCAAAATCGCTGTACACTGGCAGACCAATTTCTACATTCCACTTCCTGCCAAAAACACTGTGCTGTTCAATTAACTTACACAACTCTTTCTGTTTACAGTCTATTTTCTGGCTTGCCTTAGCTACATATGTGGCTAACTTGGTCCCTTCCACACATATGTCATTAACATCTGTCTGTACCCATGTACACACAGGAGCAATCACATGTTTGATTGCAGCCACAACACTACACTCAGTCGATGCATTCCTATCAACAACAGGCAGCTGCAGTTTTTCTGAACATATACATAGATTAGCATCATTCTTACTTTTGATGGATCTTTGTGTGCGCCTCATATGAAACCCCTTTTTCCTCGGCATCTATACCAAAGGGAAAAAGACACGAGTTGTTAATTTACACCCTTCTGAAATTACACAATTCAAATGTAATACTCCATTAATAATGTTTTGAATGAAAAAAATTTAACATTTAATACATTATAAATTAAAACTGCATATATATTCCTGTGCCATTTAAGCATAACATAATGCATTCTTTGCGAACTGGTTTTCATTCTATTTCAAAGGCTTCAAAATAATTTTTTACTATTTTTGTTTTAAATATTACCGTTTTTTACCTAATTTCACAATTTTATCATATTTGGCATGTGGAGGAAATACTCAATCTTTTACATTTTTTACTTTTGCATAAAAAAGGCATATTAAAATGATACAAGTTTTGTAATTATAATTGTGTGGGTGTGCTGGCATTGATATCAAAGTGTGACTTGTGTTGATGTACTAACAAATGTATGTGGCTTTTAGCATGTAGAAAATAATTGATTTCTTTAAATTTTTTCCCTTCAAAAACAACAACATTGTCATTGAAAAAACTCACATTTAAGAGGTTAAAATAAATAAATGAAAATAGAAAATAAATGCATTTTTGGTAGTAATAAGACTACTTTTGATTAAAACCAACCAGTGAAAATGGGAAAAATTAAATATATAATATTTTATTTATTACTGCTTTTCTGACCAACGTTTTCGTCCTCAAAGAACCTCTCTATATTTGTTTTTAAATTGATGCAAAAGGAAAAACATAACAGTATTAAAATCACTTAAACCTATAAAACTCAGCCAAAAAGAAATACCCCTCACATTCAGCTGCTTTTATATCCAACATTTTTCTTCACATGCTCATATTATACCTAAACCAAAATTGTACACCTACAAATAAATGTAATTTTCTGATAATCGTAACTGTAAAAGGCTACATCAAATATAGTATAGTAAGTATAATTGCTAAGCTTCAATAAGATACACTACCAGTCAAAAGTTTAGAAACATTACTATTTTCAATGTTTTTGAAAGAAGTCTCTTCTGCTCACCAAGCCTGCATTTATCTGATCCAAAATACAGCAAAAACACAATTTAAACAATTTCAATCAACAATTTTTACAATTTAAAATAACCTTTCTCTATTTGAATATATTTTAAAATGTAATTTATTTCTGTGATCAAAGCTGAATTTATCATCATTACTCCAGTCTTCAGTGTCACATGATCCTTCAGAAATCATTCTAATATGAGGATTTGCTGCTCAAGAAACATTTATTATTATTATCAATGTTGAAAACAGTTGTGTACAATTTTTTTTTCAGGATTATTTCATGAATAGAAAGTTCAAAAGAACAGCATTTCTCTGAAATATAAAGCTTTTACAACATCTGTCACTGGGTAAACAAACATCAGACCACATGAAGAAATGAACTTACCTATGTATCCTGGCCGTTTCATTTAGGAAGACAAAGCTGGCAAGGTTCGTCTTTCCCTCCGACATAAAAGCAATGAACTTTTTAACCCGGTACATTTTGCCGCTAATGTTCTCCTTCAATTTGTATGAAGGGTCTGGACCTTCCTGGTACCTCCTGTATTCTTTAAGGAGATCATCTGCACTCAAAGAATAAAGATTTTCACAAAACATTTCACCACTGATCAAAAAAGAGATATTTCACTAAAATGTTTCACAAAATAATTTCGCAAAGCAAAAGTTAACAGTGCAAATGTTATACTCACTCAGTACCGCCACATGATCTGGATATTGAGCTCCTTCTCCTGAATACTGGCTGGTGGATGGTTTTGCTGTGCCGGAGACTGGCTGGCTGCCGGAGGGCTCCTTGAGGGTGGAGGGCGGTGTGCTGGCAGACTCAGGGGTACCGATATCTTCCTCGGTCCCAAGAGACGAGAGGAGTCTCTGTGTGACCTTTAGCTGTCGACCTCCTCTTCAGGACCCGGTACCACCGGGTGACACTTTTAAGGGTTTGAGAGAGTGTCTACCTGTTGATTTAGGTCCGCAATCTGGTGACTCATCTGGGCTAAGCTCTGCTTACAGGCAGGATTGCTGCACTGCTCACCCTCCTTCCCCTCCTCCATTAGAGGATCCTCCATCTCAGGGAGTTCTGCTTCTAGGTCGAGGGTGGAGACCATGGGTACCTCTGGGTTGGACGCACTCAGTAACCCTAAAACCTTTTTTCTTTTGCAGGTCATGATCGCATCCCTCCTGGCTGTCGCTGAGAGCTCGCAGTGTGAGTTGATGTGCCGGTCCAAGTGAGTGGTTTCCTTTCCACAGCTTGGCACTGGACAGCGGCCTTGGCGGACATTCACCCGTCCAGAATCCAGTGCCAGCAAATATTTATTTTCCTGGTTGTTGTTGACGTTGTGCATGACCTTTAGATGCTGGCCGAGTCGCGCATACATGAGGCCACAAATTGGACAACATTCAACAGGCATTGTTTCTTTCAAAATTTTTCAAACGCTGCAGCACACTCAAGATCTAGAGAGTTGTGTTGTGTCAAATTCTGAACAGAGGTCTGATGCATGTCCCTGTCCAAAATATTCCTGGGGTGTGGAGGTATACTTTCAAGTAATTCACTGCAATTGCATGTTCAGTTACTTCAAAATTGACTAGGAGGGGCGTGCAGGTATACAAGTAATTTACTGTAATTACATGTACAATTACTTGAAAATATACCTGGGTTGTGGAGGTATAATTTTAAGTAAGTGAACAACTACTTGCAAATGGAGTATAATTTAAAATAAGTCACTTGTGCAATGCAAGATTATAAAGGAATCTAGCAGCAGCATTTTTTTTTTAACTAGTTGAACACAAGCAATCTGAGACATTGAAATACCGCAGTAGAGTGAATTGCAGTAGTCTAGACGTGAGGTGATAAAAGCATGAACAGCCATCTCTAGAGTTTTATGATTTAGGAAAGGTTTGATTTTAGACAACAGACGAAGATGGTGAAAACTAGAGCCGATTACAGAAGAGATGTGTTTTTCAAATTTTAAAGACTCATCTAGCAGAACGGCCAGGTTCTGTACACGTGAAGATCTAAACACAGATAGTCTACTCAGATCAAGGCTGGTGGCCTGAGAATTATCAGTGGGCCCAAAAACGATAACTTCAGTTTTGTTCTCATTTAAAGAATTTTGAGCTAACCAAGATTTAACCTCATCTAAGCAACATAATAAGGAAGTACAGGCAGAAGGATCATTTTTCTTAATTGGTAAGTAAATTTGGGTATCGTCTGCATACAAATGAAAAGATACCCCGTGACGTCTTAAAATGGAGCCCAAAGGTAGCATGTACAGGGAAAAAAAGAGTAGGCGCCAAGATGGAACCTTGAGGAAGACCACAGATTAGATGAACAATAGATGAGGAAAAATTGCCTAATTTGACTAAAAACAATTTTTTCCAATACCTTTGAGATAAAAGGTAATGCAGAAATAGGGTGAAAATTGTTCAGAGCAGACGGATCTAGTGAAGGCTTCTTGAGTAATGGAGTAACAGTGGCCATCTTAAGGGCAGCAGGGACAGAGCCAGTAAAGAGACACTTATTGACAAGAGATACCAATCCCGTCCCAACAGAGTCAACAAATGATGTTTTATTAACACGGTTCGGGAGGAGCACGTTCAAATAATTGACACAAGTGTAGAGCACTCAGCTAATCAACAATAAGAGGTATATATACGCAGCAGCCCTACCTCCGTTTGTTGACAGTTATCAGCATCCCTCCACCACCCCTTCTCCACACTCTTAATTCTAACCACTTACATACACGGGGGGGTACTCTGGGTTCGGGCCAAATTCCGAGCTCGCAGCCCTCCCCCCGGACAGCACGCCAAATACGCATTTAAATTTACTCTCCATAATTATATGGAAGTGTGAACTCGTGAATTAACTTTAAAAACTTGGGGGGAATGATGTCAAGAGAGCAGAACAATGGTTTAATATTAACTATAATGTCTTTAAGTAGTTGCAAAGAAATAGGTTCAAAAACATCTCAGGAAACAGAATGCAGCAACGGATTAGAGGGTTCAGTATGAAGAGGGCATGCTTTGGGTCTCAATTTAGAGATTTTGTCAATAAAAAAATCTCAAGAAGCTTTCACATAAGGCGTCAGATGCAGCAGACATAATATTTACCGGGGGATTTACAACGGAATTTATAACTGAAAATAAAACCTTAGATCTAGAATGATTTGCCATAATCAAGTTAGAAAAATGTGTGGCTTTTGTGGACTTAACAGCATTCTGATAAATCAATAAGCTGTCTTTAAACAACTGGAATGAAATATGTAATTTGCCCTTTATCCATTTGCGCTCGGCCTTTCTGCAAGCTTGTCTTAGTAGTCGGATATCCGATTTGAGCCACGGTTCAGATTTAGGTTTGGGTTCATAAGGCTTAAGCGGAGCAATGACATTTAAAGCATCCAGCCAGGCAGAGTTCAATAGACAAAGGTGTTGGTCGGCATCCAAGTCTGATAGCGGTGAATCCAAGTGCAGATGTGAGCAGGATTCCATAAAGTACTGATTAAAATTAGCCAAACTGAGGAGAATGGGGCCGAGACAGTGTTATAGCTTCAGTAGCAGAATGAGAAAGGCTAGGAAGGGACATAGAAAACAGTATAGGCTTATGGTCCGAAAGCATAAAATCAGATATAACAATGTCATTGATTCCAAACCCATAAGAGAGTACAAGGTCCAAAATGTGACCCTGGATGTGAGTGGAGTCTTTTATCCACTGGACCAAGCTAAAAGACTCAATGAGGCTGAGGAACTCCTTTGATAAATGGTTAGACTGACAGCAGACGTGGATATTAAAATCCCCCACCAATAAAAAAACGATCATAGTTTGTGGTGATGTTTCCAATAAATTCAGTGAATTGTTGAATGAAGTCCTGGACTGAGTGTGGAGGACGGTATATCACCCCTAATAAAACAGGGCCATTCCAATCAAAATGTAGGAGCTGAGCTTCAAAGCTGGTAAATGCACATACAGGAACTGACCAACATCGCGCAGAAAATGAGTTTTTTAAAATAGTAACTAATCCCCCCCCTCGTCTGTTTGGACGGGGGGAGTTAAAAAATGTACAGTCAGTTGGGACTAATTCAGAAAAGGGGGTTAAATCGCCAACTTTTGTCCAGGATTCAGTGATAAACATAAAATCCAGACTATTAGAGGAGAAGAAATCGTTTAACAGGAAGGTCTTGTTCACCAGATATCGAGCGTTGATCAGTGCCATTTTAGGTGGAGAAATAACATCGGTGGAGAACGAAGCTCTTCTCAATGAGCGCAGATTTCCAGAAGTCACGCCATTTCGCCGACGACAGAGGCCAATCTGAGGGACGCCATCCAGGGAGACAAGAGACGGGCACAGGGGGTTAATAGGTCGGAGCCACCGATGAGCCAGATCTCGCAGCCGCCAGGCAACATAGCCGCCATTACACGACATAGGAGACGGGTTTAAAAAGAAACCAGCCTGAAGATGAGCTTTCAGTCTGATGGTGAGTCCACCCCGACTCCCGCGTTTCCTTCTGCGTTTCCTCCGTGATGTTATGAGAGGCCATTGGCGAATACACGCCGGGATGTCGGCCGTGAGAGTTCTGTGCGTTTGATTAAAAACGTGCACTACGTCCAGCATGCAAATGTCCATAAAAGAGGTACGAATATCCGAGAGTGATTGTCGGTCGTAGACCAAGCGTGAGCAACAAGTAGGAAACCAGGTAACCATCCATACAAATAAACAAGTGAGCAGCAGACGGCCAGCCACATACACAGGCGCCATCTTGCCTTCTACCCAAAAAGTAAAAGTCTTCTGTGGGTCAGTGGTCAGTGACCACATACTGTACACCACAACAACACACTGATGTACATTACAGCTATTAATTGTGCATCATTCGCCTAAAATTGAACTGGCCACTGGCCGCTTACAGGGGGCCTGTCGAATAGATCACAGGTGGGATGCTGTATTGGACTTTTTTTGGAGCAGGTGAATTCTCATATATGGTGAAGTCCAGCTGTAACTTATTAGACAGGGTTCCTGTAGGCTGTCTGTGGACGATCCATTAATGGGTCATTTCATAATTATAGTGTTTTTATGAGGTTAAACCTACTGTACACCACACAGGGGACACAATACAACAGGGATCCAGAAGGGTACCCAAGCCACCCTGACCCCCCTAAGCTGACCAGGGTGAGCTCTGGTGGGTCAGAGGAGATGGGTGAGACCCCCCTCTGGATGACAGGGATCCAGAAGTGTACCCAAGCCACTCTGCCCCTCCAAGCCGACCAGGGTGAGCTCTGGTGGGTCAGAGGAGTTGGATTTCCCCGTGGTGGAGCTCTGGAGTTTGGCAAGCTCCAGGGTGTACAATGCAGTACCCCAAGCTGACCAGATGGCACTCTGGTGGGTCAGAGGATTTGTATTTCCCCGTGGTGGTGCTCTGGAGTTTGTAAGCTCCATGGTGTTCAATGCAGTAACCCAAGCCGACCAGGGTGAGCTCTGGTGGGTCAGAGGTGTTGGATCTCCCCGTGGTGGAGCTCTGGAGGTTGGGATGCTCCATGATGTTCAATGTTCAGTGCATTTGGAACTTTGACCGGGTGTAACTTTCGTTTTAATGAATCGTTTTAAAATACTGATGTTTTTACATCATCGCTCATCGTCATGACAAGTGAAGCCACCATGCCGCCTTAATGTGTTGGCACTGTTCATTGGATACACTCACTTAACAATGTCTATATATCACTTATCCTGCGCAAAAACAAAACAAAAAAACTCAATTAATTTAAGAAGTAACAAGTAATTTACATACATATATACTACCGGCAAGTCTTTCCTGTGTGACTGATGTATTTAGACCTGTTTTGTCTTTGTGGTGGTGAAACATACAATTGGATAGTATGATCTGAGAGTTAGAAATTAAACTAGGACATTCAAATATGCCATGAATAATTAAGACATGTGTATACACAATTCTGTTCATCACATAAATATCTGAAGCATCTAATGCTAAGGATATCACTCTATTATTCACTTGTTCCGCAGAGTTGACAGACCTGCCAATTATTGTTATTTGGATAAACAATCCCACAATTCATGTTTTATGAGCTTTTCTTTCTACATATTTGTGTGTAATCAGCCTTTGCACTTTCATTACAAGCTTCAAGCAAGCAGGCACTATCACATTTATTCACAATGAATGTGAAACTACTGCAGATATATTTTGTATAATCCTGGGGAGGGTCTTTGGTTCTGACCAATCACAGCACTTGCAGTCTGCGTAAATGTAATGCATTTAATCTCCACTCGTTGTGGAGAGGTGTACCCATCGTAGCTACACAGAGCAGGCAGCTTTGGTCCAATGTAGAAGTATAAACCAGCCTTCAGTCTACACTCACTGGATGGCTAATTAGATATTTGGTGCGTACACACGAATATTAAGTCCAGTTAAATTCTGGAAGACATGAAAATTATTATTCATTACTTTTTTTATTTATCTCAGTAACTCTCTTTTTGAAATTCTGGTATATATTTTGCATCAAGTAGAAGTGATTTTATCCAACTCTCATTTACTTAATGTGATTTTGTAGAAATTGTAATCAGGTCTTTACATAAAGGACTCGATCATGGAACAATGCACAGTACAAGCGCAGCGTTGAGGTTCTTGAGTCTGTTTAGTAAGGAGCGTTTTGATTGGTGGATTAAAAGCTCACCACGATTGGCTAAACAGAACATCCTCCAAAAAAAGATATTTATGAATCTTAACCTGCCAGGAAGGTCTCAAAAATACCACACACAAATGCAAAGCAGTCCACGCACGTGTGACGATTTGCAAATGTAGATTCAACGATCCATAAATACATGTAACATCTTTCATAAATGTGTGATGGAAATTAATTCAAGAACTTGATATATACATATTTGTGAAAAAGATTTTAAATTTATTTATTAGGTAAGATGCATTTGTGTGAGCATATGGGGAAATATTTATGCTTTTATGAATTGTTTTGAATTTACAAATCAGATTTTGTAAATGTGAATTGTGCTGTGCATTTATTAATTTTGTTTTGTAAATGTATTATTTTTGAGGCTGATCCGGTTCCATAATTTTCTAGTCAAAATGTGTACAAACTCTGATGTTCTTTTCTTGTCTGTCATCTTTTTGTCTAAAATAAGCTGGCGATTCGTGATCCATTGATGGGTTTAGACGTCTTGTAGTATATCTGAATGCTGTTACTAACAATAATGCCACTACTGTGCTGGATGCTTTTAAATGATCAATGGACTTTCCTGAAGGACTGCCGTCCCAAAGTACACATCCAAATCTACTGAAGCTTGGTTCAGGGATCAGTCGTAAGATGTTCTTGAGTGGCCTGTACAGTCTTCAGATATAAATCTCACTGAAAGTTTTTGGTGTAACGTGAAAGCCAAAGATGATCAGTGATCCTGAAGCTTGTTCAAGCGAGGAATGGGCCGAGATTGCAGTAGAGAGCTGACAGAAGCTTCTCAGCACTTACAGGCAGCGTTTACTGGAGGTTATAGAGAATAAAAGATCCTGCACTAAATTTGACTTTTGGGGGTTGAATAATTTTTGAACACAAATGTTTAGAGCAATTAGATTTTTTTTTTTTTCCATTTTTCATCAACTTTACGTTCTCAGAATCACTCAAATGTTTTTTAATAAACTTTCTATAATAGTTTACTGATGCCTTTGTTGAACTGTTTTCATAAAATTGTGCTCTTGGCAGCAAAATGTCTTGCAGGTCATTGGGGTTGAATCATTTAGATTGCAACTGTAAATGCAGCTCACAGTCACTGAACGTGTCATGGATTGATGATGTAAAGTCTTCTTGCGTGTCCATTTTTAATGTGTCTCGATTGTCATACAGATCCTACAGTAGGGATCATGTTCGTTCAGTCTGACAAGCAACAGTCGTAAAGAACTATTATAAGTCGTACGGTGTGAACCCGGCTTCTAATGGGTCAAGACCAGGTGTGCCCAGTGTCTCCATCTAACACCATCTCAAACCTCAGGACAGGTTTGAGAAGCACTGCATTAAACCACTGAATGTCTCAAGAAGTTGAGTCTTATTTAACACGTAATTGATGTCAATTATGAAATTGAATTTCCTCATTCATAACTACATCAGAACAATAAATGTGGTGACACATAAATGCTTGTAACATAAGTTATGTTGGTAAATGCATAATATTAAAGCACCTGTACTTTGTATTTTGTTAGGCTGATGATGGCTATGGCGTTGACTGGGATGGACCACATGCCATGGAAGATGCAAACAGTGTTTCAATCCCAGATGTGCAGTTGCAGAGGAGATTGCAGGTCTTCCAAACCAGGATGTTCCACTAAACGACCCCGGGAATGGCTCAACTGACTGAGATGTTTAGATATTAGATGTTCTTGTTTTGAGCATTGAGGACTGACACATGCACTGCCATTCTTTTGGTGAGTTTTAGTTTTAATGACAGGTCAGGTGATACTTCAACATACAGATGTGGAGGCAGAACAGCCCAGCCAGTCCAAAACTTAAGCAACTCGCACAGTTCAGCATCAGTTTGGGTCAAACACAATATTTTCCATTGCATCATTCCTACACATACAATCATCTGCTGCAGAACATCAAATGTTCATCACTGTCAGGTTCTGACCCTCTTAAAGGATTAGTTCACTTCAAAATGAACATTTCCTGATAATTTACTCGCCCCCATCTCA
This sequence comes from Coreius guichenoti, assembly GCA_039654105.1. Taxonomy (NCBI): domain Eukaryota; kingdom Metazoa; phylum Chordata; class Actinopteri; order Cypriniformes; family Gobionidae; genus Coreius; species Coreius guichenoti. The sequence goes on from CM077173.1 coordinate 59,933, forward strand.
TCCAAGATGTCCATGTCTTTCTTTCTTCAGTCGAAAAGAAATTAAGTTTTTTTGAGAAAGACATTCCAGGATTTTTCTCCACATAATGGACTTCAATTGCAACCAACGGTTGAAGGTCCAAATCAATGCAGTTTCAGAGGAAGGGCTTCAGAGGCTCTGCACGATCCCAGACGAGGAATAGGGTCTTATCTAGACAAACCATCGGCCATTTTCAAGAAAAATAAACATTTATATACTTTTTAACCTCAAACGCTCGACTTCGGTGTTGTTCTTCTTCACGTCACGCATGACGTAGGTGGAAGTACCGACCGAACATCTTGGATGAGATAGGGGTGAGTAAATTTAGGAAATTTTCATTTTGAAGTGAACTAATCCTTTAAGTATCATCTAATACAAAAATAGCAGCATTGAATAGAAGCCTAAACACACAGGGGCAGCAAAAAATTTATTCAGTAATTCATTCAACTACCTAGTGTTTTACGAGAATAAGCATAAGGATTTTGTCACAACCGATTCAAATCAGTAAGCTTGACAAAGATCTATTCAAGATGGTAGGAGGGTAGGAAATAAGAGTGTTACACAAAGGTAGACTGTATTTTAGTATAAGCTTTTACCAGCCGAGTTCATTTACTGCAAGTATAAATAAATAAATTAAGTAGAAAAGACCTCTGGTTCCAGCGCTAGTGCAGAAGATCTGGGAAACAGTACTGCAACTAAACTGGGTCGTTCTTTTATCATTCTCAAAACACCAGTATCTTTGAGTCTGTGAGATCTGTTTTTCACGTCAACCAATAACCTACGAATTAACCATAAGCAGTGCAACAAACGCTATGCAAGCCATGATAAATAAGAGATTGTAGCTTTTGTCCTAGCTACTTACAGTATGTGAAGATTCTTATGATTTATACAAAGTGTGAAAATGTAAGACTTGAACTTGTTAAATACTTGTTAAAATGTATATTTTCCACATAAAAAAAACATACGACAGAGACAAAAGTATACATACAAGGGACACAACTTCAATCACATCTGTATCAGGACAGTCTTTCAATTCCAGAAGTGGAGTATCATCCTTTAATAAATGAATGTCCAATCATTCTTCCCACCATCCTAAAGTGCTCACCATCCAGAAGTGCTCGAGATGTTGAAGGAACCTTGTGATCATCTTCTCCATTGAATAAAAGCGTTTTGCTATAGTTATCTGGTAAATTTATAACAAGAAAAATGCACTCCAATGAACATTCTAAATAAGCCCTTTTATTAACTGTGTTCATTCCTATTAAATTGAGTTTTCAAAAAAAAAAAAACCTTTTCTTAAAATGCATTTTCTGTATGTCTGTATTTCTAACCCTAACTAAAGTGGAGGTCAAAGAAATGGTATGTCCAAGATACGTTCAACTGTTCAAAATGTTTACTAACTTGAACACATTTTATCCTCCTTAACTCACTAAATTATGGAAACTTACCAATGTCAAGTTCAAATCCCTGGTGGAGCTTTAACATTATCAATGTGAAAAAGTGCTGTGTTACTCCATCCCCTAATGCAGCATCTCCTGTTTTTAACACAGATTACATGCAATGTGCATAAAAAGCACATTACTAAACAAACTAAAATAAAACAACACAGTAAAATAAGATAAAATATAATGCAAGAGTGCTTCATCGTAGAAGATATGCCTTTATATACACTCAAAAAAATAACTCCCTCACTGAGTGCCCACAGCCTAAGCACAAAATTCAAAAACATTACAGAAACTCCTCTAAATGTCCAACATAACTGAACATTAAACACTAACATTAACTAACAACATCTTTCCCTCTATAGAAAAACACATAAAATAACACTTTAATCCCTAAATTTACTCTCCTAATGTCTTGCAAAGCATGCTGGGAACTCCAAATCCACTGCCCAGTTAGTTATGTCAACACAAATATTTAATGTAGTTTTAACACAAATTAATTAAGTAAACTTCAGTTTTAAATATATTAGGTTGATTGAACACAAATTAAGTTGTGACAAAATTAGATATGTTTATGTATAAGTAAAGTGAACATAATTTAAATGTCATCTATATCATTTTTTTGAGTGTACAAATATTCATACCTTTAAGTTTTACTGTTAATGGACTTGTCCAATCAATATTTGGACGTTTATAAAAAGCTAACATTTCCTGTTCCTGATCCTTTTCACAGCTGTGTAGATCTAGTGCAGGGCTATTCAACTGGCGGCCCGAGGGCCAAATCTGGCCCACCAACCATCTCCATCCGGCCCTCCCATCATCTCCATCCGGCCCACCAATCATCTCCATCCAGCCCGAGGGCCAAATCCGGCCCGCCAACCATCTCCATCCGGCCCAAGGGCCAAATCCGGCCTGCCAATCATCTCCAGCTGGCCCTCCAATCATCTCCATCCGGCCCACCAATCATCTCCATCCAGCCCGAGGGCCAAATCCGGCCCACCAATCATCTCCATCCAGCCCGAGGGCCAAATCCGGCCCACCAATCATCTCCATCCGGCCCACCAACCATCTCCATCCGGCCCGCCAACCATCTCCATCCGGCCCAAGGGCCAAATCCGGCCCGCCAATCATCTCCATCTGGCCTGAGGGCCAAATCCGGCCCGCCAACCATCTCCATCCAGCCCGAGGGCCAAATCCGGCCCGCCAACCATCTCCATCCGGCCCAAGGGCCAAATCCGGCCCGCCAATCATCTCCATCTGGCCTGAGGGCCAAATCCGGTCCTCCAATCATCTCCATCTGGCCCAAGGGCCAAATCCGGCCTGCCAATCATCTCCATCTGGCCTGAGGGCCAAATCCGGTCCTCCAATCATCTCCATCTGGCCCGAGGGCACCCCAACCTCCCTCCTCTTTTCCTGGTGGTGCGGCTAAATTTGGTTAGATCCTGGGCCGCAGTGGCACCTGCAGCTGTACGGCTATATGCACTGTGCGTACCATGCGCGCTCTGACTGCGATACCAAACATTTGTGAATTAATCATTCTTTTCACTCGATTCTTTCTTTTCTGTGAATTGGCCAAATGCGCTTGCATAACGGTCTGAAACTATTCGGATTTGTTCAGACCTCTCTGTCACTGAATCATCTGAAGCGATTTCTCGGTCAGTAACAACAAATAGAGAACAAATAGCACTGTTTTCAGTGGTTTCACTAGTTTACTTTGAACTACGCAGCACGGCCCAGTGGATAACGGAGCGCACGCTTAAAGGAGTTGCATTTTCTCCCGGTCCCGGGCACCAATAATAAACCGCACTGTGACATCCAGTGGGAAGCGTTTCAATTCGACACACACCTCTCTGTTACAAACCACAAATCACTCGATGATTAAACTAGGCTGAGTTTTAAATCGGATGAAGCCTTAACATTCCCAACAAGACTGATGAGAAAAACAGGAGAAACACTGCTATGAACGAAGTTAGAAGACTTTTAAATCCCCAAATCACCACTTACAAACATTTACCATTAATGTACTGTAGTAATTTACCATGGTTTGGGCTGAAATGTGGAATATTTATATTGAATACTTTGTTGTAGTCATTATATTTATTGGGTGGGAATATATTCATTTTACAAATTCATTTTTGTTATGAAATTATGTCAGTTTCTTTGTGAAGGTGTGTATAGTTTTTACCTGCACAGCAAAATCACCAAAGTTAAAATCCTGGTGTTATGGTGTTTTAGAGTAAAGAGTTAATGTTATGGTGTTGACTTGCAAGGAATTAGCTGCTGTAAAAAGGACCTTCTCATTGGTGAAAATACAGAGTGTCTAACCTCATTAACGCTGGTAGTGTAATTAGATACATCCGGGACATTTACTGCACGCTTAAACGAGCTGGAACATTTTTCGGAGACGCCATTTTCTTTGACTTGCGATGCGGAGCGATGAACGATGATTTCTTTTTTTTTTTTTTTTAACAGTGAACATACAGAAAGTGCTTTTTTATTATACAATGTGTATTTTATAGCTTCATAATGTTTTATGGCAATATTTACTTGATGTGTGCACAAAAACCACAGATTAATTTTCTTTGGCTCGGGTGTGGACTGCGGAGTAGATAAGACAGCTAACGTACTGTACAACTGTAGAAACGCAGAATGTAATTTCAGGTAAAATATGGTTTATAACATTGTTTTATATCGAGTTTTGCTTTATTTGTCATAAAAGCCTGTTCAAATTGATTCTATATGGACTTAGTATAGTATCCAGCTTTTTTTCACAGACGCCATTTTCTTTGGCTCGATCGCCATGCGGAGCTTCGAGGCGGGTGGTCCTTTACAGGGAAAATACAGAAAGTATGTGTTTTATCATATTTGCAATATGTAATTTATAATCTCATATTGCTTTATAGCAGTATTTGCTTGATGTGCTCACCCAAAAGAGTTTACTTTTTCCACAGACGTCATTTGCTTGGCCTCGGGTGCGGACTGCGGAGCAGATAAGACGGCTACATTTACTAACTGGAGAAACGCAGAAAGTGATTTATTTCAGGTATAATATGAATTTTATAACATCATTGTTATACAGTATATCGAGTTTCAGCAATATTTGTCAAAAATGCCTGTTCAAATTGATTTAATATCTGCGTTATGGTTGGTCAGATTGCTTGTCAATCAAACTCTTGTGAAGGGTCAGTTATGCCCACTGAGTTAATCAGTTATAACATCACCATAATATATCGTTGTCACCCAGCCATAAAGACTGCTTAATTTAAAGTGCAAGGTACTAAGATATTATATACATCACAGTATGGCTTTCTGCAAAGCGGTTTTGAAACAATGTGTATTGTGGTGGTGTTTTTTATTTTTTTTAAGTTCAAGTCATGTTTGTGAAAGTGCAGTTCCAAGGCTCCAAGAAATTCATTAAGTTGCAGAATGGATTCATTTTCACAGATATCATAAATGAAGGTAAGTGCACTTGTTTTTATCTTACTTGAATGAGTGTAAATAGGATTTTTCCATCGGTTCTCTTAGCCAGCGATAGGATATTTGCAGATATCTCAAATACAGTGATTTGATTAGGTTCAGGGGTATATAGATAAATATTACAATGATATGTGCTTATTTTACACAACCAGGTAAACTTTTATTAACTCAATTCAACCAAACAGGGCTTGACAATAAGAAATGCCCGATGGCTTGGGGCCAGCATGAACAATGCTCAGGACTGTTGACGGAACCGTCCCTTGCCTGATCAGGCCAGTGCTGTATCTTCATGGAAGTATAATTTGTTTGTAAGTCTTGCCAATTTAAATATTCAAGTACAAGAAGATGTGAAAGAGAACTCAATTCAATACGTGCATGCTGTGTAAGAAGTTTTGTGTGTACAACACATCCGGAGTGCTAGACGCCTCTCGCGGTTCAAACTAATTGGTCTGGGCAACAAACTCAAGCTCCTCTTATATCGAAATCCTCCGACATTTCTCTGTAAAAATTCTTGTTTTTGACTTTTAATTCGTTTTGCTCTATCCTCTGCGCTTCCGTGTGCGTCAACACGTCATGTTTCGGGTCAGAAGTCACTCTTTTACCGCAACTAGACTCGCCTATGTATAAATAGAAGTGAAAGAAAACTACTCACACCGAAATTAGTTCTCTTTTGCATCTTTGTGCTTGAAATGTTTAAATTTGGCAAGGCTTTAAAAAACACATAACACTGGTCCGGCAGAGACAGTTCCACTGTCCTGAGTGTCTTTCACGCTGGCCCTGAGCCATTGAGCAGTCCCCTTGTATATGTTGTTGTTTTTGTTTTGTTTTTTGCATCGATACATCATATGGTTAGTTGATTGATTATATGATCCATATCTATGTATTATTACACCCCTATTTTAAGGTAGATTATTTAGTGTTATAATGGCTGCTTTTTTGGTCTGCAGTGCAAAGCAGATTTAATTTATGGACTGGAGCAGACTTGCGGATATATGATGATATATGATATATAACACTGAGATTGATCCAGACCTTTTAGAAGAGTTGCTTGAAGCAAACCCCAAATCAACATTAATCTTAAAAGATCTTAGTAAAGGTACATTTGATATATACGGAAGCCCTGAACCGCATGGTGAAAAAAAAAAAAATAAATTATGGTGGGAGAAAAAAAAAAAGTTGAAAACTTATCTCGTTATTTCAACATAATAAGTCATTTCAAGATAATATCTCGTTATTTCAACATAATAAGTCATTTCAAGATAATATCTTGTTATTTCAACATAATAACTCGTTATTTCAACATAATATCTCGTTATTTCAACATAATAACTCGTTATTTCAAGATAATATCTCGTTATTTCAAGATAATATCTCGTTATTTCAACATAATATCTCGTTATTTCAAGATAATATCTCGTTATTTCAACATATCTCGTTATTTCAACATAATAACTCGTTATTTCAAGATAATATCTCGTTATTTCAAGATAATATCTCGTTATTTCAACATATCTCGTTATTTCAACATAATAACTCGTTATTTCAAGATAATATCTCGTTATTTCAAGATAATATCTCGTTATTTCAAGATAATATCTCGTTATTTCAACATAATAACTCGTTATTTCAAGATATCTCGTTATTTCAAGATAATATCTCGTTATTTCAACATAATAACTCGTTATTTCAAGATAATATCTCGTTATTTCAAGATAATATCTCGTTATTTCAAGATAATATCTCGTTATTTCAACATAATAACTCGTTATTTCAAGATAATATCTCGTTATTTCAAGATAATATCTCGTTATTTCAAGATAATATCTCGTTATTTCAACATAACTCGTTATTTCAAGATAATATCTCGTTATTTCAACATAATAACTCGTTATTTCAAGATAATATCTCGTTATTTCAAGATAATATCTCGTTATTTCAACATAACTCGTTATTTCAAGATAATATCTCGTTATTTCAACATAATAACTCGTTATTTCAAGATAATATCTCGTTATTTCACGATAATATCTCGTTATTTCAACATAATAACTCGTTATTTCAAGATAATAACTCGTTATTTCAACATAATATCTCGTTATTTCAACATAATAACTCGTTATTTCAACATAATATCTCGTTATTTCAACATAATATCTCGTTATTTCAACATAATATCTCGTTATTTCAACATAATAACTCGTTATTTCAACATAATATCTCGTTATTTCAACATAATAAGTCATTTCAAGATAATATCTCGTTATTTCAACATAATATCTCATTATTTCAACATAATAACTCATTTCAACATAATAACTCGTTATTTCAAGATAATATCTCGTTATTTCAAGATAATATCTCGTTATTTCAACATAATATCTCGTTATTTCAAGATAATATCTCGTTATTTCAACATATCTCGTTATTTCAACATAACTCGTTATTTCAAGATAATATCTCGTTATTTCAAGATAATATCTCGTTATTTCAAGATAATATCTCGTTATTTCAACATATCTCGTTATTTCAACATAATAACTCGTTATTTCAAGATAATATCTCGTTATTTCAAGATAATATCTCGTTATTTCAAGATAATATCTCGTTATTTCAACATAATAACTCGTTATTTCAAGATAATATCTCGTTATTTCAAGATAATATCTCGTTATTTCAACATAATAACTCGTTATTTCAAGATAATATCTCGTTATTTCAAGATAATATCTCGTTATTTCAAGATAATATCTCGTTATTTCAACATAATAACTCGTTATTTCAAGATAATATCTCGTTATTTCAAGATAATATCTCGTTATTTCAAGATAATATCTCGTTATTTCAACATAACTCGTTATTTCAAGATAATATCTCGTTATTTCAACATAATAACTCGTTATTTCAAGATAATATCTCGTTATTTCACGATAATATCTCGTTATTTCAACATAATAACTCGTTATTTCAAGATAATAACTCGTTATTTCAACATAATATCTCGTTATTTCAACATAATAACTCGTTATTTCAACATAATATCTCGTTATTTCAACATAATATCTCGTTATTTCAACATAATATCTCGTTATTTGAACATAATATCTCGTTATTTCAACATAATAACTCGTTATTTCAACATAATATCTCGTTATTTCAACATAATAAGTCATTTCAAGATAATATCTTGTTATTTCAACATATCTCGTTATTTCAACATAATATCTCGTTATTTCAACATAATAACTCGTTATTTCAACATAATAACTCGTTATTTCAAGATAATATCTCGTTATTTCAAGATAATATCTCGTTATTTCAACATAATAACTCGTTATTTCAAGATAATATCTCGTTATTTCAAGATAATATCTCGTTATTTCAAGATAATATCTCGTTATTTCAACATAATAACTCGTTATTTCAAGATAATATCTCGTTATTTCAAGATAATATCTCGTTATTTCAAGATAATATCTCGTTATTTCAACATAACTCGTTATTTCAAGATAATATCTCGTTATTTCAACATAATAACTCGTTATTTCAAGATAATATCTCGTTATTTCACGATAATATCTCGTTATTTCAACATAACTCGTTATTTCAAGATAATAACTCGTTATTTCAACATAATATCTCGTTATTTCAACATAATAACTCGTTATTTCAACATAATATCTCGTTATTTCAACATAATATCTCGTTATTTCAACATAATATCTCGTTATTTGAACATAATATCTCGTTATTTCAACATAATAACTCGTTATTTCAACATAATATCTCGTTATTTCAACATAATAAGTCATTTCAAGATAATATCTTGTTATTTCAACATATCTCGTTATTTCAACATAATATCTCATTATTTCAACATAATAACTCGTTATTTCAACATAATAACTCGTTATTTCAAGATAATATCTCGTTATTTCAAGATAATATCTCGTTATTTCAACATATCTCGTTATTTCAACATAACTCGTTATTTCAAGATAATATCTCGTTATTTCAAGATAATATCTCGTTATTTCAAGATAATATCTCGTTATTTCAACATAACTTGTTATTTCAACATAATATCTCATTATTTCAACATAATAACTCGTTATTTCAACATAAGTCTCATATGTTAAGCTTTGTTTTTATTTCGATATTAGCCACTACAGGGAATCAATTAACGCATTGTAGTTATACTGACCTACTGTTAAATTAAGCACTTTTACAAGTTGGTGCTCCAACATCCCAGAGGTTTATCATGGGAATCTGCATTAATGCCAGGCATATGCATTCATTCCAGGCTAACTCTTATTGAGGTTAAATTTATGTTGCCCATATGCTATTACCGTAAAAGGTTGTCATAAATACCCTAGGCGTTTATTCTGTGTATTTTCATAACACTGGATCGTCAACTATATCCTACTTTTCTAATAGGCCTACGTGGCATAATAGGCAATTAACGTATTTAGCAATTACATAGCTAGGACTATATAGTTTTGTGCTAATTGCCAGTATTGTTCTTTCTGCTGTAAACTACACTGTTTTTTTTTTTTTTTAAATAAAAGATTTGATGACGCAAATTATATACCAGCAAGCAGAGGCGACCAGAATATGAACCCAATAAGCTAAACTGCATTAGCATTTCCCCATAAAGTACATAGTTGATTGATATATAGCCTATATTAGACTAATAGATAATGCAATTTTCAGAAACGGTGCAATAAATAAAACGAGAAAAACACAAACAGGAAGCCTCAATCACGACAAGTTCCCTCTATAATGCGAAGCATGGGACTTGCAGGCTTAAGTTTCAGAAAACACTCCCCACATATTAGATGTGCTTCGACACTTACGTATTCATTATATATCACAGGTTTTCAAACCCTTGGTCGCCACGATTATTTAGCTTAAGGTAGGCTAAGCAACATTTCTTTTTAAAAAAAAGTATAGTCTATATATAAAATAAATAAATACGCGAAATATATTTAATTTAACAGATTAACAAATCGAAAGAAAAAAAACTGTGACAAGTAGGCTTTGGCTGCTGACTTTGGTTGATTTTTGTGAGGCGCAGCACTGGTCACGCAAGTTCAAGGAAAGGAAACCAAGTTTGACAGAAACCGGCATCCTGTTTTCTTTATTTTGCAAAAGAACATTTGTGAGTGTACATAAAAAATGTAAATAAAAGTAAATACTCTGCAGTTTCAAATAATGTCTTACTCCAATATGACCAAATATGACTGAGTAGGCCTATTTTTTCCGCTGTTCTGTGGCGCCGGCGCCTCACGCGCACACATAGCATCGCATAGCCTTGACGCAGCCTGTGCATTATCAGAAGAAAAGACAGTCAACCAAACATTTAAAAAGTTACACTGCTAGATTTAATACTCAGTTTAATAGTTTAGCATCCAAATACATAGCGAATATGGACGCATTTGGATTCATTCCACGCCATGTATCTCACAGGTATCGCACACCTGTTGTTTTATTCTGTCTCGCATTCTCAAGCTCAAGGCGGCAGTCCCATAGTGAATACAGGCAAAGGTTCACTTCAAGAATGAACAAAGAAATGAACAAATAGGCGTCAATGAGTCTGAATTAAGGTACCCTATGCAGGCTATGAAAAAATTGTGCAAATGGAAAGAGAAAGGGGAATCTTAATTGTTGTTATTATTAGGCCTATTTTTATCAAATATTATTACTCTGTTATTTAAGCCACAAAAGCAAACTTCTGAAAAATACACTATCGTCCAGCCGAGTGAACTCAGTACGTACATATATTTGTCTCAAATCGTTGTAGCCTATTTTAATGGAGAACTAGATGAGTAAAGTTCGTAGACAAAAAGTTGGCTTGAAAAAAAGACTATGCTGTTGCTAGAGTACTCAGTTGGTTGCGAAAGATAGATACAGGGTGCGATTTGTAGCGGGGATGGGGGGGATTTCCCCCCTTCTGGTCTATGTATCCCTGCCTCTGCTGAATTATTTTTATCCCCGTTGTTCAGTTATAAATTAAGTCATGAAATTACCAAACATGCGATTAAAGCTGCCTCAAATCTGTGCATGTATGTATTTGTTGACATGGTTTTAAAGCTATTGTTATCCAATTTGTTGGCCTTAAAACGTCTTAAAATGCACATATGTACACCAGGGAAACCTAAATTTTCTCGGGGGAGCATGCCCCCGATCCCCCTAGCAAACTACTTTTTGTGATCTCGGTAATTATGAAACCCTGCGTACGGCCCGCCTTATATTCTACTCAACGAAATCTGACATACACGTGTATTTCTCCGTATGTGCGCTTGGGGACTAAAACTTTGTATGTGTATGCACTGTGATCAAAAATACATGGGAGCAGACGCGATTGAATGTAGAGGTTTGTATCTCATTATTCTATTAAAAAAACCCAATAACTATCAGAAATACAAAAAAAAAAAAAAAAACTTTTCAAAACATCCCCCCCCTCTGTTTTTTTCACAAATCGCACCCTGGATGGATGGATAGATAGATAGATAGATAGATAGATAGATAGATAGATAGATAGATAGATAGATAGATAGATAGATAGATTTCCCGAAACCGTCTTAACTCTACGTCGTTCTTAAATTAGGCTGTACCTTAAGATGTAGTCTATCTTAACGTTAATACGTGTTTCCCGAAACGTTCTTAATTAAGTATACCTTCTGTAAGTCATTCGTTAGTAAGGTTGGTCTGGACCACTCTTAACTAGGCCTACACCATATCACTGTTGACAGCCTATACGAATGTAATTCTGAAGTTGTAATAAATACACACAGTGTTCAATTAGGATAATGGCAAAGAATAAAATGCAAAGATTTACTGCTAAATTAAAATCTGCTTTGGCGCTGAACCAGAGACAGTCGCGGTCAGCGCTTGTCATATTCCATACACAGATGTCTATAGAAGCTGCAATAATAACCCTTTCAATTATATAATTTGATGAACTGTTTCATTCATATCAGATACACATTAATGAAACGATAAAGTTTACTCTATTCTCCTAGTTCACCGGCCACATACTTGTATGTATTTTGGGGGAAATTTCGTAAATCCGACAGCTATTGCAGTGCAAACTCATCACGCGACAAAACACATTCACTTCCACATATTTTACAATGGGAATATTTTGAATAAAAAGGAAAAACAATATAAACGCGATACGTACACATATCTGTCAGCTGCATGACGCGTCTCCAAGGAATGTTCTAAAATAAGGGTCGCCTTAGGGGCCGTTCATACAGAACGCGTTTTCCATTCCAATGCGCTAGTTTGTTTTTCAATGTAAACGCGCTAAATTGACATGTAGGCCTATGACCGTTGCGCTCGCGTCTTGCGTATTTTGCAGTGTCTCGCGCATGACACGGCGTTCTAAAAACGCGGCGCTCAAGTTAAAATCAGTTCATCTTTTAAAAAACGCGTCTTGAGACCTTGTGTTTTTTCCCCATTCCACTGCCCGCCTCTCGCGTTTTTCAAAACGAAAACGCGTTCTGTGTGAACGAGCCCTTACGCCGGAGGCTCAGCTAGAATATAGAGTCCCCAGAATATAGATAAATTACAATATAGATTTATTTTGCAATTTGGAATATTTTTATAAGATCCCATGAGCCCTGATAAATGCAATTTCTACTTCTGAAGTGCTTCTTTTATAAAGACCACCGCTTTCTCACATAACGCAGTGAAACAGCCCCTGTATAGAGTGAATAATCGATTCTCGAGCCATCGATATTAACCAATTCAGCACCGCCGCCACGGACAGCACCTGCTAACGTCGCACTTAAGAAGGTATACCTAAAGCAACCTCCTAAGGGATAGTTCGGGGAACATGCCTAGAAAAGGTATATCTTATGGCAAGCCAAAGTATTCATATACGCTTGGTCGGGCGTCTGATTGCGCACTGACGCGTCAAAAGCGTGCGATTTGACAGCAAAACGCGCGTCCTCGACGCGTGATTTACCATAAAAACGCGCGTTCTTAACGTGCGCTCTGGGGTCATTTCCTCGACGCGTGATTTGCTATTTAAAAAAATGAATAGCATGGGGTCCGTGACCCCAGAGCGCACGTTAAGAACGCGCGTTTTTATGGTAAAGCACGCGTCGAAGACGCGAGTTTTGAGTCGTTATTACCGTGTAAACAGGTAAACCAAACAAGCAGTGCAAACCTGTGTTTGAAGTATCCAAACAGGTGAAAAGAACGTGCTCTTTCCTTGGTGTTCTCAAAATTGCATGCTCACTTTTTAGGGCACACCTCTTATAAAGAAAAGTTACATATTGTTGACCATCTTTTTAAGTAATTACACTATTTACCACAATACACTATATGGCTGTTATAAGAATTAAATGCAATCAGTATCAACAAAATCCATCTTACCATTTATCAAAATCCACTTACACTGTAATTACAATTGCCTAAATAATGTAATGAGATTTTTAGATTTATGTTCTAAATATAACATTTTAAATATTGAAATATGAAACGTTGGGAAAAATTTAATTATGCCAGGCCTATATGAAACTATAAAACTGCCAGTAGTTGGCGTCAAGTCGCAATAAGTGGATTCTAGAATCATTCAACTAATTCGTTCAAACCGACTGTTCAAAAACGGCGAATTATTCGAGAACGAAACATTGCTGAGAGATGCAACTTTTCTGCTTTGTTTGAATCTATTTTTGTTGTAAAAAATGACAACGCTGTCTATAAAATGGTCAAGACTTATTGTTTATTGAACTGTTGTATAAAATTAATATCGCATTTTGCAATCGTGCTGATAGCCTACTCTAGAAAATAGCACTCATGCTCGTATGATATTGCTTAACTCATAAGAGTCAAGCAAATCTGAGCATGTTCAACAAAAGAATAGTCCTCTATAGCAGTAGGATACCGCTTCTTAAACTGTACAGGGCAGGTCCTAGATTAGGCTTTCTTCTGTGCAACTTAACTTGTTTCACATAAAAACTTATATAAGAAATATGAAATATTAATCTGCACCCAGCCTGTTTTATTTAGCTGTGTGGAGTTAAAGCTGTGTGGTGAAGCTTTGCTAGACAGTGAAGAGCAGGAGTGAAGCACAGACCAATGTTCAGTCAAGTGTAAATACAGCAGTCATAACTTTTCTTTCCAATACGCTCAGGTTTGGACAAGGGATGGTCATTGCAAATGCTGTCATGCAGATCGGCTGAGGGTGGGCACCGATGATGGAGAATTTAAATTTGACTGTAACTGTAATCATAGCCGCGAGCGAGAGTGAGACAGCGAGCAGATGATTGACAGGACGATAGCAGAGGCAAAAGCGCAAGATAACTTTTGTTAATAAAAAAACCCCACAAACTGAGCATTCGTTTTAAAGGGGAATTTCCAAATATCTTTAAAATGCGGGTAGCTATTTTATGTCATCCGTCTTATTCGTTTTTTTAAACAAAAGTTTAATATAGGCTACGCGAGTTTTTTTATTGTACTATTTTATTGTTGTTGTATTTTCATTAAAAATAGGCTAATAACGAACAAAAAAATAAACATTCGTTTGAAAGTAATTAAAGAGGAAATTATGAGTTAAGCAATATCATACGAGCATGAGTGCTATTTTCTAGAGTAGGCTATCAGCACGATTGCAAAATGCGATATTAATTTTATACAACAGTTCAATAAACAATAAGTCTTGACCATTTTATAGACAACGTTGTCATTTTGTCATTTTTTACAACAAAAATAGATTCAAACAAAGCAGAAAAGTTGCATCTCTCAGCAATGTTTCGTTCTCGAATAATTCGCCGTTTTTGAACAGTCGGTTTGAACGAATTAGTTGAATGATTCTAGAATCCACTTATTGCGACTTGACGCCAACTACTGGCAGTTTTATAGTTTCATATAGGCCTGGCATAATTAAATTTTTCCCAACGTTTCATATTTCAATATTTAAAATGTTATATTTAGAACATAAATCTAAAAATCTCATTACATTATTTAGGCAATTGTAATTACAGTGTAAGTGGATTTTGATAAATGGTAAGATGGATTTTGTTGATACTGATTTCATTTAATTCTTATAACAGCCATATAGTGTATTGTGGTAAATAGTGTAATTACTTAAAAAGATGGTCAACAATATGTAACTTTTCTTTATAAGAGGTGTGCCCTAAAAAGTGAGCATGCAATTTTGAGAACACCAAGGAAAGAGCACGTTCTTTTCGCCTGTTTGGATACTTCAAACACAGGTTTGCACTGCCTGTTTGGTTTACTGATATATTGACTATAGTTTGACTGGAAGGAACCACTGACCATGGTTTACAATGGTGAGTAGCCTACAGAATATAAAGCAAAAAAAACGAGAATAAAATATCCTGAATAAATGTTGAGTAATGTAACGCTTAAAGTTTAAAAAATGAATAATAAATGAGAAAAAAAACGACAACACAGCGTCTGTGCTATGCAGAACGAAAAACGTGGTGTATGCACGAATTTTACTTCCTATTGAAATACATTAGATTAAAAATCGTGCGTAGTGACACGAATTCGTGTCCATGAACACGAATCAATAGATAAAATTTCGTGACTATGTCACGAACTGCCGTGAGACTGGGTTGTTACACGGTAATAACGACTCAAAACTCGCGTCCTCGACGCGTGCTTTACAATAAAAACGCGCGTTCTTAACGTGCGCTCTGGGGTCACGGACCCCATGCTATTCACTTTTTTTTTAAAATAGCAAATCACGCGTCGAGGACGTGCGCTTTCATATAAAAACGCGCGTCGGAAACGCGCGTTTTCCGTGACCCCCAGAGCGCACGTTAAGAACGCGCTTTTTTATGGTAAATCACGCGACGAGGACGCGCGTTTTGCTGTCAAATCGCACGCTTTTGACGCGTCAGTGCGCAATCAGACGCCCGACCAAGCGTATATGAATACTTTGGCTTGCCATAATATCTTCATTAGGCCGTGTGTCCACCAAAGCGTTTTTTCCAGCTGCTAGCGTACTTTTCCAATTGTTTTCAATGGAAGCGCCGCGTTTTTTAAACGCCAGGAGCGTAACGAGGCGCTGAGCGTCCTTTTCACGCTCAAGCGCTGAGAGCTCGGTGTTTTTTACTGGTCGCCTCGAGTTGAGGAATGTTCAACTTTGAGTAAAACGCTGCGCTCATCACTGTCACTTTTTAGCCAGCCGTCCAATCAGAGTTGAGGAGGGGCGGGACAAATACAACACCGGCCAACTGTCACAACATTCTTGCTGTACAACAACATCAACAAGCAGAGAACGGGAAAAAAATGGATGAGAAATTAATATTGCTGGTCTCCAAACATACATATAGCAACCCAGCCGGCACATGACCGAAATATCGGTACCCTCCCTCTTCGACATCCCTCGCCAGTCATCACATTCACAACCACCACAGTCAACGCAAGTCAAGGACCCTGGTGCACAGCATCAACCATCATCATACATTATAGTATTTATAATGTAAAGTTAACTAATAAACTAAATCAAATAGATAAATTATGAAGCTGTCCGAAAGAGCAAATACTGGCAATTAGCACAAAACTAAATAACTTAGCTATGTAATTGCTAAATAAGTTAATTGCCTATTAGGCCACATATTAGAAAACTATTAATTGGTAGAAGATGAAGATCCAGTGTTATGAAAACTACAGCTAACATAAGACCAGCGGGTACTGGTGGCTCACCGGCGGTGCACTTGCATTTTGCTTATCGTTATTCCAGCGGACCACCAGTGGCAGTCGCCACTTTTCCGTCACGGTTTTTCCTACCGAGCCGCTGGTTTATAATAACTGTTTATAACAGTTCCTTACACTAACCACGCTGTCCTTCCACACTATAATGGATCAATGTACACCACTCAATAGCAGTTGCAAATGTATTTTTATTAAATTAATTTTCAGTGAACAGATTCAGTAAATACATTTACATTATTCATTTATCAGATGCTTTTATCCAACGTGACTAGTCAAGTAAATTAGGAGCATTCAATTCACGTTTATTTATAAATTAATGGTTTTACCACGTACAGCATTTGCAGTAAAACCATAGTAATTAATAAAATGAACCATGTTTTTACTACAATAACCATGTTTTTTTCTATGATTGTGGTTGTAAAACCATAACTAAAAAATTAACCATGGTTTCAAAACTACCCAGGTAAAAATGTATACTTCTATAATGTACTTAAAGTGCTCTATTTTCACACACTAATTTTGTACTTATACTAAAAATTAATCGTTTAATAAAAGATAATCGTTAGAACATCTAAGTGCACTCAACTGTGCTATTTTGAGACGCCATGAAATATTAACTAAAATATGCTAAAACAAGTGTAGTAAACACAGAGATAGTATGTTTAAAGCATATTTTAGCATATTTTATTTTTGAGAGACATTTTTGTTGCTTGTCAGTTGTTGTTTCTCCGTTTCCATGGCAACTCTGTGCCGTTTGAATGCGGTTCGAATGTTCGCACACGCATTCAAACACGTCACGGTCATGCAGCATTTACATAAATAAACATCTGGAATTAAAACAATACATGAACAAAAAAATCATGAATATTAAATAATGAATTTAAAACTAATTTTGTAGTTCTATGACCCGTTCATAGGAGCAAAATGCCACCCCTGCACAATTGTGGCACTTTTATAATTTAAGATTTTATATTGTTGATTTTACAAACATTCAACCACCTTATTTAATTTGAAAGCGTGCTCATAGGCAGTTTTTTATACCAACACTTCGCTTTTGGCCTAGGGTATTTATGACAACCTTTTACGGTAATAGCATATGGGCAACATAAATTTAACCTCAATAAGAGTTAGCCTGGAATGAATGCATATGCCTGCCATTAATGCAGATTCCCATGATAAACCTCTGGGATGTTGGAGCACCAACTTGTAAAAGTGCTTAACTTAACAGTAGGTCAGTATAACTACAATGCGTTAATTGATTCCCTGTCTTATTCTGCCCTCTAGTGGCTAATATCGAAATAAAAACAAAGCTTAACATATGAGACTTATGTTGAAATAACGAGTTAATATCTCGAAATAATGAGATATTATGTTGAAATAACGAGATATTATGTTGAAATAACGAGATATTATGAAATAGCGAGTTATGTTGAAATAACGACTTAATATCTCGAAATAACGAGTTATGTTGAAATAACGAGTTATTATGTTGAAATAACGAGATATTATGTTGAAATAACGAGATATTATCTTGAAATAACGAGTTATTATGTTGAAATAACGAGTTATTATGTTGAAATAACGAGATATTATGTTGAAATAACGAGATATTATGAAATAGCGAGTTATGTTGAAATAACGACTTAATATCTCGAAATAACGAGTTATGTTGAAATAACGAGTTATTATGTTGAAATAACGAGATATTATGTTGAAATAACGAGATATTATCTTGAAATAACGAGTTATTATGTTGAAATAACGAGTTATTATGTTGAAATAACGAGATATTATGTTGAAATAACGAGTTATTATGTTGAAATAACGAGATATTATGTTGAAATAACGAGATATTATCTTGAAATAACGAGTTATTATGTTGAAATAACGAGTTATTATGTTGAAATAACGAGATATTATGTTGAAATAACGAGATATTATGTTGAAATAACGAGTTATTATGTTTAAATAACGAGTTATTATGTTGAAATAACAAGTTATTATGTTGAAATAACGAGATATTATGTTGAAATAACGAGATATTATGTTGAAATAACGAGTTATTATGTTTAAATAACGAGATGTTATGTTGAAATAACGAGATATTATGTTGAAATAACAAGTTATTATGTTGAAATAACGAGATAAGTTTTCAACTTTTTTCAACAGTTTTTTTTTTTTTTTTTTTCACCATGCGGTTCAGGGCTTCCGTAGTTTCCTTATAAGATCCAGATTTTTTTTTTTTTTTTTTAAATTCGTCAAGTTTTTAGTCAGGTGTTTTTTTTTAATTACATGATGTCATTACGTTGCTGTCTTGCCACCAGCCAATCGCTGCATTGCTGATCGTAGTTTCGAGTATCGATGCATCTGCCCTCTTCAGGGAACACAGGAACACGCAATAATCTCAGACAACTTAATCCAGATATTTTAATCCAATCAGCAAATTTGTCTGAAGAACCAAATTAGCCAGAGATCAGTTATCACGATTAGAAGATCTGGGATCTGTCAAATCATCTTAGATATATTAAGCGAGGCACGAAGAACGAACCCCTGTTTGTGCTCAGCCTTGCTCCTTGTGTTGTTTTGTTTTGTTTTGTTTATTCCTTCTTAAATTCAATCTCTGTGTGTTTGTCCCAATGTAAGTGTCTTATAGTGTTGTTTCGTTCCCTGTCTTGTTATGTACATACATAAATACTTTTGCAGGGTTGCCAACTTTTAAATTCAGGTTGGATTGGCACAAATATCGATTTCGATCTTGATTCAGTATCAATTCATATGTATAGCCTAAAGTACATATATAAGGAAAAATAAGTTTGCCTTTTTAGCACTATTTTAAACTTTTCTTGGGTTAAATTATATTTGCTCGCATTCATTAATATTCACTTGTGTGTGCTTATATAAGAATTATTAAAAATATTAGGATGTAAGTTATTAACATTTTAAAATGTCACATTTAAAGAAATCTAGTGTTTGATCATGTCTAAATATTTATTCAAATGCAAAACCTAAAAATAAGTAAGCAGTTATGATCTGCAATACTTTTTGAGCAACTAGATTAGATACATGTATATTTATTAAAGAGCCATACAGGCACCTAGTGGGTTATGGCATTACAAATGAAAATTATTATTTTTCCAGCCACAAAATGACTGTATTTTGCCTCTTTGCATTGGAATTCTCTATTTTAACCTTAATTACTACACTAATTGTAATATAAATAATACAAATATTAGAAGAAAAATATTTTAAGTGGTCATTAATGGACCATAATTATTGCAGAAATAGTAGCCTATTTAGTACCAAAAGATCTCCTCAAAATATTCAATAAATATTATTGAACTTCAATATAGAACATTTAATTGAAAAATAGTTAAGGTGTATGGTCACATTTGACCACCAATGAGTATGAGTGTGACCAATTAGTAAGGAATATCTGAGGGTTAAATACAAGAAAAACATTAACATTAATGTTAACAATGTTGCATCTCCATCACTCTCCATAATAAAATGATACTGTAAATGTGGTTGACGTAATAATCAATGCACACTATGCTGCACTGCTGTTGTCTATCCGCTTAAGCCATTCAAATGTATTGACAGCGCTGGTTTGAGAGGAACAAGAGAGCTCCATGAACCACGTGACCGCGCGCGCCGCCGGGAGATGAAAGCATGTCGCTGGCTCTCTGTGGTTATGTTTGTGAAATTGCCATTCCTGAACCTTTCCTTTCTCTCTTTCTTTCTTTCTCTTCTTTTCATTCTCTTTCATTACTTTTCGTTATTCTGTATATACATGTATTCTTTATTTAGTCGTATGTATTCGTAGTATCAGTTATTAAAACCATTGTATCCACGTTTGATTGTCATTGTTGCCGCTCACAGAACATAGTCACTTTAATGTTCAGATCTAGCTACGAGCTCTCATAAGTATCTTTGAATACTTTAATATCCTAATAGTTCGGAAAGTTTGTTCTTCGTGGTCAGAAGGATAACCTTCCCGAAGATTTGATGAAGGATAAAACTTCATGAAAGTTGATAAAAGACTGTATTGTTCGTTCGTTAAACGAAAGGATGAATTTTGAATTAATTCTTTAAAGGTTATTCTGTAATGATTTAATATATATATTCGTAGTTAACTGCAATCCATTGTTGTTAACCATGTATATATTGCATAAATACCTAGGTTAGGTATTTCCCTTTTGGGTGATTTGGAGATTTATAATTTAATCATAACCCGTTGCGATTTATTATAAATAATTAAATATTAATACCCATCATTTACAGTGTAATCAGACTTTAGCCATGAAAATGTTACAATTAACAGACATAAGCTCAAATGTCAGGGCATGTCAAAACACCTCCAGGGCCCAGAAAACAGCTCAGGGCTCAGAGGGTTAATCAAGAAGGTTGGCAATGTCTGTAGTATTTCAGAATTAGAGAGTCTAGTACACACCTGAGAACTACGAAGAGACACACCATCATCAACCCACGACTCCCCAGCAGATGGCGATATCACCTTGCAATCCTCAGCAGTGGGTGCTGAAACAACTGCAGTAGGTATAGCAACAGAGCCAGCCTTCGGACCAACCATCTCCTCTGCAGTTCTCTCAGGTGATTCCCTGGAACAATACAACTTCAACATATTTATACGACATGTCCGAAATTTCCGTTTACGATCAGGAGTATGTACGACATAATCTGTCTCACTCAGTCTTCTAGATACAACATATGGTCCAACAAAATGGGCGGACAGCGCAGAACCAGGAATGGGCAAAAGTGCCAAAACTTCATCTCCAGGTTTAAATACATGAGTGACAGATTTGATATCGAAATGCTTTTTCATGCTCTTCTGAGCTTCAGCTAAAGGCTCTTTCGCGAACGTACAGGCCTTATGTAAGCGCTCTCTGAAACGGCTAACATAATCCAGTATATTTTCCTTGGGCGCTGCATCCTCACTCAGCATCCCCTCTTTTAAAACCTTAAGTGGACCACGCACTGTATGTCCAAACACCAGATCTGCTGGACTAAAACAAAGAGACTCTTGAACAGTTTCACAAATGCCAAATCACCTTTATTTATATAGCGCTTTTACAATGCCGATTGTATCAAAGCAGGAAAACAGGAAAATAATGCAGCAGAATTTGATTCAGCTGTACAGCTGCTCTAAAACTAACAGGACCCCTTCATCCCATTCTTTACCGGAGCTTAAGCAGTACTTACGCAGCATTGATTTTAGCGTTTGGTGAAAGCGCTCAATTTCCCCTTGGCTTTCGGGGTGGTACGCGCTAGAAACTCTGTGCGATATTTCCAACGTTTTTAACACCTGTCTGAACAGTTTGGAAAGAAAATTCGTTCCTTGATCCGTCTGTACAATTTTTGGCAGCCCAAATGTGGAAAAAAATTTGATCAGTGACTTTACAATAACAGCAGAAGTCATTTTCCTCAGCGGAATTGCTTCTGGAAATTGTGTTGCAGAGCACATGATTGTTAACAAAAACTGATTTCCTGACTTTGTCTTAGGTAAAGGGCCCACACAGTCCAAAATGACATGCTCGAAAGGCTCACCAATTACAGGGACCTGAACCAATGGAGCAGGTGGGATCTTTTGATTCGGGTTTCCCATTATCTGACACACATGACAAGTGCGACAATACTGACACACATCTTTCTTCAGACCAGGCCAAAAGAAATGTTTTAAAATACGATTGTATGTCTTTGTAATTCCTAGATGACCTGACAGAAGACGATCATGAGCCAGACGTAATACTTGCTGTCTGTAAGCAGTGGGCAACACAACTTGACAGGTAACATTCCATTCACTATCCACACCTGCAACAGGTCCCCATTTACGTAACAATAACCCACTGTCTATCACATACTCAGCTTTACTGTCTTTCCTAGGTTTTGGATGTTCAGCAGCAGACAAACACTTTACCAAAGAAGGATCATCTCGTTGTGATGCGATCATCCGCTCACGCGTAATGGGTACAGTCAACAACTCTGAATCAGTGACCACGTCATCAAGCTTCTTATCGTTTTTCACAATCTCAGAACATTGTAATTCGGTCGAAGAGGTCTCTTCAGCAAAGAGTGGCAACATGAATGAATCATTCAACGTAATGTTGTTCCCTACTCTGCGCTTTTGCTACTCTTCACCTCTGTCCTCTTCTCCCACAGAACCCACCACGGACCAAGTACCTCCTCCTCCAGACGTCGCTGATGAGGACCTAGCGTACCGAGTCCACACCATCCTAGACTCACGGCGGCGGAGTGGCAACCTTGAGTATTTAATTGACTGGGAAGGGTACGCTCCCAAAGAACGCTCGTGGGTATCTCGAGATGACGTCCTGGATCCATCACTACTCACCCAGTTCCACGAAGATCACCCAGACCGTCCAGCCCCCCGAAGTCGGAACGCACTGAGAGTTTCTGTTTTAGTTGAGGATGGTGGCGTGTAAGTGGCCTCAAAGTAAATAACTAATGATTATTCCCAACGGAAATTAATCAATCAAAAACTTACTTTAGCTGGACAATAACTTACTAGAGCTGATATACAGCCAAAACAATCTCTCTTCCATTAATTTCCTATTATCACTGTAAAGCTACTTTGAAACAATCTATGTTGTAAAAAGCGCTATATAAATGAAGGTAACTTGATTTGACTGACAATATTTCATGCTCCTGACTGTGAAGACACACCTTTTACTATGTACACTTTTAGGAATCAGTGACTGACAGCTGGATCTTCACACACAAGTTCCCAAATGCCCATTAAAGTCTTTAAAAACATCAACTTTTACTTTTTACTATCATCAATGTGTTACAAATAGAAATATGCAAGCAAAAACAATGCTTGTCCCCAAAACACTGTTTACATATAGACAAGTGGCCTACTCAACCCCGCAACAC
This sequence comes from Coreius guichenoti, assembly GCA_039654105.1. Taxonomy (NCBI): domain Eukaryota; kingdom Metazoa; phylum Chordata; class Actinopteri; order Cypriniformes; family Gobionidae; genus Coreius; species Coreius guichenoti. The sequence continues at coordinate 83,473 of CM077173.1, forward strand.
CATGCCAAGAACCAGTTCCGTTTTACTTGAGAACAGCAGCTAGACCAGCACTAACCAGCATAAACCAGCCTGGAAGTCATGCTGGTTTATGCTGGATTTTTCAGCAAGGCTATCTTCCCCTAACATCACCATCATGCATTCTCACTGTACATATCTTCGTATTGCTCTTCCATGGTGTAACCCAGGGTTGCCAACTCTCACGCATTAGGCGCGAGACACACGCTTTCAGGCTCTGTCTCGCGCTCTCACTCTGCCCAAGTAAATCTCACGCCAAATTGCCAAACCTGCTTTTGATATGAAACAAAGTCTAAGCTTTTACATTTTGTAAAGTTTTAATACGAAATTCAAAGAATAAATACCGTTTTGGCGCACTTAATGTGGCATAACAGTTAAAGCCAGAGCCGTTGAAAAACAGAGTTGCGACACGCTTTCATCTCCCGGCGGCGCGCGCGGTCACGTGGTTCATGGAGCTCTCTTGTTCCTCTCAAACCAGCGCTGTCAATACAATTTGAATGACTTAAGCGGATAGACAACAACTATACAGGTATTTGCAGCATGGGCGGTGCTAGGGAGGGGCTAGCAGGTGCTTCAGCATCCCCAAGAAAGACCAAAGCACCCCCAAACATTTTAGCTGGAAGCAATTATATACATGCTGCATTCTAATTAATACATAAGTAAATAATTTAAAATAACAAATGAAATAAAAATAAAAAAAACATTTTAATCATTAAGCGTGCGTAACATATGTGACGCGCTTAATAATGTAGCATTTTATTTTTGAAAAAAAAATCGCCAAGTAAGCGATCTCGTGATTCTAATTTAGTTCCTAATAAAAATAAGAACATAAACTCATCTCAGCCAGAGGTTGAGAACGGTTCAGATGTTGATTGTACGGAGTCTGAGATGGAGTAGTCCGCTGACACGTTTGCCGCGGATGCAGAGACGGCAGCTAATCAATACACGAAGAGCGAAGGCTTTGGATGTTCAACGTATCATTGATGCATTTTCTGTCAATCACAACAACCGTCACATTGTCCTGATTTGAGACTGTAAATAGTAAGTGATTGTTGTCACCAATTTGGTGAATACGGATATTTCCCCGGTGCGCGTGCTTTTTAATGGCATATTGTCCTTGACTGAAATTTTGTTCAGTGAATAGGCCTATGCAAAATCTTGAAGAATATTTGATTGAATAATGAATTTTGTGCTTGTTCAATTTAATAAAATTAAAACTTAAATTGTGATAGATAAAATAATTGAATGTTAAAAATTGAGTGGCCAAGTTTTGCTCATATTTATTAATAGTATTTATAAATATATAATTGCGCAGCTCCCCCTGTCAGTGATCTAGCGCCCCCTCAGCACCTGCGTTCAAAATTCTCTAGTGCCGCCCCTGATTTGCAGCAATTTTTGGTAAACAGTACAGCACAGTGTGCATTGATTATTACATCAACCACATTTACAGTATCATTTTATTATGGAGAGTGATGGAGATGCAACATTGTTAACATTAATGTTAATGTTTTTCTTGTATTTAACCCTCATGTATTCCTTACTAATTGGTCACTCATACTCATTGGTGGTCAAATGTGACCATACATACATTAAATAAATGTTTTATATTTTAGTTCAATAATATTTTTTAAATATTGTGAGGAGATCTTTTGGTACTAAATACTATCTGTGCAATAATTATGGTCAATTAATGACCACTTAAAATATTTTTCTTCTAATATTTGTATTATTTATATTACATTAGTAATTAAGGTTAAAATAGAGAATTCCAATGCAAAGAGGCAAAATACAGTCATTTTGTGGCTGGAAAAATAATAATTTTCATTTGTAATGCCATTACCACTAGGTGCCTGTATGGCTCTTTAATAAATATACATGTATCTAGTCTAGTTGCTCAAAAAGTATTATTTATTTTTAGGTTTTGCATTTGAATAAATATTTAGACATGATTTAATTAAATCACTAGATTTCTTTAAATGTGAAATTTTAAAATGTTAATAACTTACATCCTAATATTTGTAATGATACTTTATACAGTTGTGGTCAGAATTATTGGCACCCCTGGTAAATATGATCAAATATGGCTTTAAAAAATAAATCTGCATTGTTTATCCTTTTGATCTTTTATTCAAAGAATTCACAAAAATCTAACCTTTCATTGAAGTAAAAGAATTGAATGTGGGGGGTAAATCACATTATGAAATAAATGCTTTTCTCCAAAACATGTTGGCCACAATTATTGGCACCCTTTTATTAAATATTTTTTGCAACCTCCTTTTGCCAAGATAACAGCTCTGAGTCTTCTTCTGTAACGCCTGATGAGTTTGGAGATCACCTGACCAGAGATCAGAGCCCATTCCTCCAAACAGAATCTCTCCAGATCCTTCAGATTCCCAGATCCATGTTGGTGCTTCTTCTCTTCAGGTCATCACTCATTCTCTATAGGGTTCAGGTCAGGGACTGGGATGGTCATGGCAGAAGCTTCATTTTGTGTTCAGTGACACATTTGTGTGTTGATTTTGATGTTTGTTTTGGATCGTTGACCTGATGGAAGATCCAACCACGGCCCATTAGAAGATTTCTAGCAGAGGCCGTCAGGTTTTTATTTGATCTGTTGGTATTTGCTAGAATCCATTATACCATGTATCTGAACAAGAGGTCCAGGACCTCCAGCTAAAAAATAGGCCCACAGCATTAACTACTGCGGTTTTAAGGGAGTTTGGAAAAGTCCCATAAATAAGTGAGGAGTTTACCACTTCTAGGAGATAGCACACACTGCTACCACTTCTAAACAGTTAAAGACACTTTTGAAAAAAGAAGTGGGGAGTGTGTCAAGGGCGCAGGTTGATGTTTTAAGGTGCTGTACCGTTTCTTCTAAAATTTTACCATCAATTGCTTCGAAATCAGACATAGTAACTTTCTGAGGTTGTGGTCTGATCTGTCTGACCCCAGAGCAACTCAAGGATGTGCTGATCGCCTTTCTGATATTATTGATTTTCTCAGAGAAGAAGGAAGCGAACTCACTGCATTTGCTGTCTGAGAGCATTTCACTGGGAATGTGACTCGGGGGGTTTGTTAGTCTCTCTACAGTAGCAAAAAGAGTGTTGTTTCTGTTTATAATATTTGAGAAGAAGGTCTGTCTAGCTTTGCCTAGTTCCACATTGAAAGCATGAAGGCTGTCTTTATAGATGTTATAATGGACTACAAGTTTTGTCTTCCGCCACATGCGCTCAGCTTTTCTGCATTGTCTTTTCATTATTTGCACTGCTGTTGAGTTTCTCCAAGGTGCTTTTTGTCTGCCACTCTTTTTCCTGAATTTCACAGGAGCAATATCATCAATTACACTCTTAACTTTTGAGTTAAAGGAGTCAAGGAGAAAATCAACAGAGTCGGCAGATATGCTTGGTGTTAGAGATATAGCCTTCATAAACAGCACATTAGTGTTCTCATTTAAGCATCTCTTTTTGACAGAGACAGATCTAGCTTCAATGGCAGGAGAGATCAATATATCAAAGAAAATACAGAAATGATCAGACAGTGCTACATCCTTAATAACAGTTGATGAAATGTTTAGACCCTTACTGATAAGTAAATCTAGAGTGTGTCCACGATCATGTGTGGGTCCATGTACATGTTGAGTCAAATCAAAAGTATTTAAAACAGTTATGAGTTCTTTTGCCATATTGATTTCTGCATTATCTATGTGAATGTTAAAATCCCCAGCAATAGCAAAACAGTCAAACTCTGAGGAAATTGTTGATAACAGCTCTGTAAAGTCCTCAGCAAAGGCTGCAGAGTATTTCGGAGGCCTGTAAATAATGATAAGCAGGATGCGTGGAGCACCTTTTAACACAATACCCAGATATTCGAAAGACAAATAATCAACAAATGATACTTGCTTACATTGATAGACATCTTTAAAAAGAGCAGCAACAACACCTCCACCTCTCCTAACCGCTCTGCAGACACTCATAAAAGTAAAGTTAGGAGGGGCTGTTTCATTGAGGACTGTTGCGCTGTAGCTGTCTTCTAGCCACGTTTCATTTAGAAGCAAAAAATCTAGGTTGTTTGTGGTTAAGTCGTTGACTAGAAATGATTTGTTCTTAAGTGAACGGATGTTTAAAAGTGCTAACTTAACAGTATTCATTTTTTCCCCCACAGTAATATTAGTTTGAAGTGTAATAGGCAGCAGATTAGATGGGTTTGCTGTACGGCCTTAGAAGGCCTTAGACTTTCTATCACGTAATAGAACAGAAATAGAGAAAGAGACAGGCACACTGGGTTCCCGCTTGTTCTGTAAACATTTGATAAAGTTACTGTTATCATAGCGGAGACCCGACACATCACTGAGAGCTGGTATCAGTTGTTTTTGGTTCACCTACAACAGATGGAGGAGGGTGTGGGCCCTGGCGTTGTGACCTAAGAAATCTCACAGGAGGAGGGCGAGCTGGGCCCACAGGCTTTGGTGGTTGTGGGGCTCGACGCTTTTTGGTTGATATCTGGGGGCTCGAAGCGATCGAGTGTGATAGTCTGGTTCCAGCATACACCAGTTCCTCCATTTTCTATAAAAAGCTCAGAAGCGGGGATGCTGGAGAGAGGAATAACATGTCTGGTGAGGGGGGCTGTTGCTCTGGTGTTATCGGAAGCTTAAATATGTTATCCTGGCTTCGCTGGCTGTTTTCCAGAAAGTCATCCTTGGATGCTGAATCTTGGAGCAGTTCTAATCCGTCACAGTCTATCTGTAGTGAGCTCTGTGGGCAGGGCTCAGCTGGGAGTGTGTCCGTGAGCAGTGGTTGTTGTGGCTGCGTGGTGTTATCATTGTCCTTGTGGGGTTTGTCAACCACATGTCCGTTCAGGTGCTGAAATTAAGTCCTGTGGTCCTCCATACTCTGTCCAGGTGTGTGTGTGCCATCCAGGTTGGGTGGGTTGGCACACACTGCTGAAGGATGATGAAGGGAAAAGTAAATGTTGTCCTTTAGCACTCTTGCACCAAGTTTGTTTGGGTGGAGGCCGTTTGATGTAAACAGTTGTCTCTGACTCCAGAAGAGATTGAAGTTGTCGATGAAGTTCAGTCCCTTCATGTTGCAGGTTTTTTACAGCCATGTATTAAGCCCAAGCAACCGAGAGAACCTATTTGTTCCTCTTGCTGTAAGTGGTCCACTGATGAACGGCTGAACTTTCAGTCTTCTAAGTGTTTCAAAAAGTTAATTGAAATCCCTCTTAAGGAGTTCTGACTGCTGTCTCTGAATATCGTTCTTCCCCACATGAATGATAAGTCGATTTGCAGTCTTATGTTTCATCAGAATGTTCTGAAGTTCCCTGTTTACATCAGAAACTGTTGCTAGTGGAAGGCAGCACGTAGTTGTATCCCTGCTGCTAATGTTTCTGATAACGGAGTCACCCACTATCAGAGTCCTGGGCTCGGCTGTGCTCTGAGCTGAGTGCCGCTGTCTGCTCGACCTTGAGTGCCTGTTAGCATCAGTGTTAGCTACGGGCTGATTCGATCTGTGTTTGATCACATTCATCATGTTTGGGGATTCCTCACCCACATTCATTAATACTTCAATACTTCTGTTTTTAAGATGTATAGTTGGTGGTAGGAAACCAGTGTTTGCAATCCTTGTGTCTGGGGTAGAGCATGCTACTGCGGCAGTATGTGATGCTTGTGACAATCTGATGTCTCGAGTGCCTTTGGGTCTTGCTCCCTGTTTGTGCCATCAATTAGTGTGTTGATCAGTTACTTGTTTCTCTACACTCATTTTGGCCTGTTGAGGAGCACTAAATTCATGGGACTCACCAGCTGTGTGCTGAGGGCGTCCATGATGAAGCTCTGTTGTGTGATTTGTCTGGTTTGGTAATTCCGCAAGTAACTTTGTTTCAAGAACTGCAATCCATTTTCTTATCCTTTTGAATGTAGGCATGTTTTCCCTTCTCCGGAATGTAAGCTGGTCGGATAAAAGATTCAGCTTTTTTGTAGTAATCTTCCAGTCACCAGAGTTTCTAATTTTATCGTTGAAGTCAAGCTTTGTCGAAAATGTTGTAAATAAGTCAATCAAGTCCATCTAAATAAGTGAGTAAATGAAGCTCTAGAGAGTTAACTGTCTCTGTCATTGTGAATGGCTAACACATATTGTGCAGCGAGTGCAGCTGTGCTCACATCTTCTCCAAGCATGAATCTGGCCAGAAATGTTTCTCTTACATGATGATATTTAGTACAGATGAGGAGAAAGTGTTTCTCATCCTCTATTGCTGTAGATCACAGTGTCTACAGATCCTCTGCTCTCTCTCTGTCCATGTTTGTCTATGTCTTCCTCTCTCTATTTCTAGATCATGGTCACTCAATCTGTATTTGGAGAGGGTTTGCCTTTCTTTAAATTGTTTAATTTCTAGATAATTGGCCAATTTAGTGGTTCTATTTAGGGTCGAATAGCATTGGAGTTTATTTTTGAGGTCAAAATGTGTTTTTAGTGATTCATCATGAGTGTCTTTTAGATTTTTGTCAATTTCTTTAATAAGAGTTTTGGGGTTGTAGCTGTGGTCAGTCGGGAGTTGAGTTTGATGGACTAGTTGAAGAGTTTTAAATCGGACTGAATCCAGATCAGACTGATGGAGGTGATGCCAGAACTGAACACATCTCTTCTGGATCTCAATGTTCAGTGGGTACAGGCCTAATTCAGCCCTGCAGGCAGCATTGGACGTGCTTCTGTGAACCCCTAAAATGTTTTTGCCAATTTCCAATTGTAGTTTTTCTACTGAAGTTTTATCCCAATTTTTAAAATTCAGTACTGATCCCTAAATTTCACATCCATATAAAAGAATTGGTTTTATTATTGAATTATATAGTTTTATCCAAGTTTTAATGGGTAGTTTTAAGTGACCGCATCGTGACTTTATAGCATAAAAAGCCCTCTGAGCCTTTTCACTCAGTGTTTTGACAGCCAGACCGAAGCCTCCCGAAGTGCTGATGTCGATGCCCAGATAACTGTAGCTCATGCTGTGCTGTAGGACCTGGCCTTTATAAGTGAACAGGTGTTTGTGTCCCTGAGATCTGGCCTTCTTCTGGAACACCATGACTCTGGTTTTGTCCAGATTGACTGTCAGGGCCCACTCGTGACAGTACTGTTCCAGCAGGGACAGGCTCTGCTGAAAGCCCTCAGGTGTGCGGGACAGCAGGACCAGGTCATCCGCGTACAGCAGACATCTGACCTCTGTGTGCTGTAGAGTGAGGCCGGGGACAGTAGAGTGACCTCTGACCTCTGTGTGGTGTAGAGTGAGGCCGGGGACAGTAGAGTGACCTCTGACCTCTGTGTGCTGTAGAGTGAGGCCGGGGACAGTAGAGCGACCTCTGACCTCTGTGTGCTGTAGAGTGAGGCCGGGGACAGTAGAGCGACCTCTGACCTCTGTGTGCTGTAGAGTGAGGCCGGGGACAGTAGAGCGACCTCTGACCTCTGTGTGGTGTAGAGTGAGGCCGGGGACAGTAGAGCGACCTCTGACCTCTGTGTGCTGTAGAGTGAGGCCGGGGACAGTAGAGCGACCTCTGACCTCTGTGTGCTGTAGAGTGAGGCCGGGGACAGTAGAGCGCTCCAGCACTGATGCCAGATCATTAATGTAGATGTTGAATAGAGTCGGACTCAGACTGCAGCCCTGCCTCACTCCACGTCCCTGCCGGAAAAACACGGTTCTGTGGTGATTGATTTTCACCGCACTTTTACTGTTGGTGTACAGGGATTGTACAATATCAAACGTTTTTCCACCGATGCCAGTTTTTAGGAGTTTGTACAGTAAACCATCATGCCAAATTGAGTCGAATGCTTTTGTTAAAGTCTACAAAACATGCAAATATTTTCCTTTGTTTGTCCTTGATGTTTTTGTTAATTAGAGTGTGAAGAGAATAGATGTGGTCAGATGTGCGGTGTTTTGGTAAAAAGCCAATTTCTGCTTTATTTAAAATGTTGTGTGTGGTGATGTGTGAGACAACGCGGCTGTTTATGATACTGCACAACAGTTTTCCTAAAGCACTGCCCACACAGATGCCACGATAATTACTGGGGTCGAATCGATCACCTTTTTTAAATATGGGGGTGATCAGTCCTTCAGACCAGATCTCAGGGAAGTTACCGGACCATAAAACCAGATTGAATAATTTGGCTAGAGCTTTAATCATGCTGGGACTGCTGAGTTTAAGCATTTCATTACTAATGTTGTCTTGTCCACATGCTTTCTTTAATTTGAGATTTTTAATATGTTCTAATATTTCAGACATTGTTATAAATGTATTTAATGGATTTTGATAATTTTTAATTGTTTTCTCCAAGTCTTCTAGTTTTTTCTTGATTTTACTCTGAGGCTGGTTACGGTCAGCCGGTTAAATTTTTTGATAAAGGTTTTCAAAGTAAGATTTCCAAATTGTGCCATTCTGGAGTGATATCTCTAATTTGAGTTTATCAAGTTTTTTATATAAGTTCCAGAAAGTGTTTTGATCTACTGCTTTATCAATTTCATCAATTTTGGTGTTCAAATATTTTTCTCTTTTATTCCACAGTAGTCTTTTGTAATTTTTCAGACAGTCTGAATAAGAACGTCGTAATGTCTGGCTGGATGGATCGTTGTGCTTTTTGTTAGAAAGTCTCTTTAGTTCTTTTCTGAGACCTGCACATTCATCAAACCAAACATCCTTTCTTATTTTCTGCTGATTTGTTTTATGTTTGCTTTGCTGTTTAATGTTAGAAAGAGTCGCCAATGTTTTGAATATATAATTTAAGTTTTTTGTTGCTAAATTTATCCCATTACCATCTAAAGTGAACTCAGTGGACATAAAGTCATCCAGCATTTTTAATATAGTAGGACTTTTCATGTTTTCTTTTAATTGATCGGAGCTGGATTGATTCCACTTGAGTTTAGGTTTCAAAGGGAACAGTTTTTCAGATTGGAGGGGAGACGTTTTGGTCCTTTCACGTGGTGGTTTCAGATAAAGCACAGTTTGGCAGTGATCGGAAATCGGGAGCTGAGGTCT
>CM077173.1:97500-117500 GCA_039654105.1 Coreius guichenoti
CTGCTGTTTGACCACTAAACACTGGTCAATAATCCCAGAGCCCATGAAATACAGTGATAGGCTTCTCATCTAAACTCTGTTTACATCACAGCAGCTGCTTGTGTGTCGGTGGTTGCTTGGCAACAGACCTGAGAGTTTAAAGCCCCGATCAGACAGAACATGTTTCTCAGGTTTGAATATGGAGGTTTTTAATTCAGAAGAGCAGTGCGCTGCATTTTTTTAATGTTGCTAGGCAACCCCCGAATCAGCTGTGCCGTCAGTCTAATCAAGGTAACTGTCACCACAAAGGAAGGCCCGCCTCTCCATTCATTCGATTGGACAATGTAAAAAAACGCGATGACGTCGGGCGCTTTTCTGCTCAGAGTTTATTTTTTTTCAACTTCATGCGCTCAGATGGGCTCAGAGCGCTCCTGCAAAAAACGTGAGGCACTCAGGGCGCATAAACAGTGCGCAAAACGCTCACTGCCAATAGAAAACTACTTTAAAAAGGCGCCTCTCACTGCAAAAACACGTAAGACTTCATAACTACAGATGAGATGAGAAGAATCATAAATCAACTCGTCAGATCTGACCTCAAGACTCAAGAGAGAACGTTTCTGTAATACGCCTCAGATCCAGACGATTGCAAAGCATGCTGGGAACTAAAAATCCACTGCCCAGTTTCAGTTCATTCAACACAGGTAAACTTTGATAAACAATAAAATAATTAAATAAACTTTGGTTTATCACATTTTAATATTGTGGATTTTACACAAAACTAGGACAGAGTGTTCAGTAATTGTGTGGATTTAACTCATTTAAATGATCAAGCAGGAGAAATCATGAGATCAGATTCATAATTCCTGATTCTGATGTTTTCTCTCCATCAGATTCCCATTAGCTCACTCTGGATATGAACAGTGAATAAAATCCTCTGTCTGTCTGAGGGGAACCGAGAGATTACTGGCACTCGCACAGATGAGCGATCATCCAGACAGATTTAATATGTATCCTCAGGTGTTGTGTAGAGAGAGTGTGTGTGGACGCTCTTACTGGGAGATTGAATGGAGTGGTGGTGATGTGTTATTATCAGTAGCGTTGGGTATCGTTTGAATTTTAACGATTCCGATTCTTATCGATTCCTAATTCCGATTCCAATAAGATTAAAAAAAAGAAAAAACCTTAGATATCATTCACATTTATTCTAAGTCTTATTGTAAAACATTTCATAGGAGCTGAATACCATGAACAAAACTCAACAGGCTAAGAACACTTACACAAGGAACTTTTGCCTATGGTTTAAAAATACCAGAGGAAAAACAACTAGCCTAACTAATATACATTTCAAGCATTATTAAAGACACTCAGTAAATAAATTATCAATTGCACAAATAAATACAATTAAGCAAAGATATAAATATAGAAAGGTATTCAGGTACAGAAACTGTATAATCAAATGTAAAATAACACTGCACTTTATTAATAAAATATAGGCTATACATTACAAATAGCTCAATTATATTCTGTCTAGAACAGCGAGTGAGTTTTCTCGTTGTCTTTTGTTTGATTAATGTTGTCATAGAGACGCATCCGGAAAATCTGCCGTCACTTTAAGAGCTGCACGGATCACACATACGTTTTCATCTTTTCTTCTGTCTTAAGACATAACCAACTGTGTTTACGAGAATATTTTGACACATTTTGTGTGTATTTGTCCGTTCGTGTGCTGTGAAAAAAGACGAGGAAGAGAACTCAGTTCATTATCGCGAGAAGCCGTTCTGTGTGCACGTGTGTGTGTGTGTGTGTGTGGCACAGAATGTTTAAAATCACCTTTTCTGTGCGCACGTTTTGGATGTGTGCAGAGCACGGAAAACAGCGCGCGAGTCTTTTGCGCACACAAGAACCGATAAGTGGAACCGAAATGCGCGTTTCTTATCGAATCACCGGTTCCGGGGAATTTGGAACCGGTTCTAAAATGGAACTGGTTCTCGATACCCATCCCTAATTATCAGTGTCATATAAGAACATCAGCAGGAAGGGATTGGGTGATGAGTGTGGGTTTGGACGTAATGATCATTCCTGGAGTTTTTACTGCTCTCGCTTTGGTTACACATTCTGGCACAATAACATAGTGACTGTTCTCCCTGTAAAGCCCATCAGCAGTAGAGATAACAGAGTAGGAGTGTATGGTGATATCTATAGAGTAGGAGTGTATGTGGATCCCAGTGCAGGAACTCTGTCCTTCTACAGCGTCTCTGGAGACACGAGGATCCTCATCCACACAGTCCAGACCTCATTCACTCAGCTGTTCTATCCTGGGTTTTTTGTTGGTTTTGAAGCATCAGTGAAACTGTGTTGATGAATCAGAATAGACTGATGAGAGATTCTACCCATAATCCCATCATGATGAATCAGTGACTGTCACACTGGCTTTACTAGATCACCCAAGACAAGAGGCTTGACGCAGAGAGACGATGAACACTCATATTTAGTAAACACCAGCATGAAACACAAGATGACTGAAGGTTTACATACACGAGATAAAACGGGACTAAATGAAGGACAGTTGTCATGGTTACAAACGAGGGTTGCTATGGGAATTAACGACAGCAATGAATCTGTAACAGTGTCTTACTTTCTCTTCATTACATTAATAATACAGATGAACTGACACTGACATAACAGAATAAATGTGTGTGATAGATCCTCATGTAGACCGTAAGATCAGTGTGTGTGAGTCTGTGTGTGTGTGTGTGTGTGTGCGTGTGTATCTGTGCTTTTGAACTATATCTATATCTTTGTTGATGGAAGTCAGTTTTTATTGCAGCGTCACATTGATCATTATTATTACTTTCAAATCAAATCACCTTTATTTATATAGCGCTTTTACAATGGCAATTGTTTCAAAGCAGCTTCACAGTGGTAACAGGAAAATAATGCAACAGAATTTGATTCGGCTCTGGTGAAAACGGTGATGTCATCCAGCTCATTTCAATTATCATATAGTGTCAATGCGGGCAGATCAGTAATATAGTTGAAATTTAAGTGTCCCCAACTGAGCAAGCCAAAAGCCAAAGGCGACGGTGGCAAGGAACCAAAACTCCTTCAGGGCCAGAATGGAGAAAAAAACCTTGGGAGAAACCAGGCTCAGTCGGGGTGCCAGTTCTCCTCTGGCCGACGAACAAATAGTGTATGATTATGATTCTGGCAACATTACAGGTCAGCAAATTCTTTGATAAAGTCTGTATGGTGCCCTGGTGGCCTGTATACAGTAGCCAGCACAAATGTCAAACGGGATTTATCAATTTCACTACATAACGTTACATAAAGCACCAAAACTTCAAAGGAATTATATTTGAAACTAGACTTCTGAGTAATACCGAAGATATTATTATAAATTACAGCAACACCTCCCCCTTTACCTTTCAGACGCGGCTCGTGTTTATAACAATAATCTTGGGGGGGTGGACTCATTTAAAGTAATGTAATCGTCAGGTTTTAGCCAGGTTTCTGTCAAACACAGCACATCTAGGTTATGATCTGTAATCATATCATTAACAATAATAGCTTTTGAGGAAAGGGATCGAATATTCAGCAGCCCGAGCTTTATCATTTGATCATCTGTATTATATCTGTCAAACGACTTTCAGTAAAAGTGCCTTTCATAAGAACATGTCATTGTCATAATTCATGGTTTGTGCACACATAATAAACTGAAGTTGATGATGAATATCTGCTGTATGAATCATCTGCTGCGTGTGAAATATGATCCTCTTCAGGAGAGTTTCTGACAGAATAAAACATGACATTAATCATATCATTGCACAACTACAGTAAAGCCATGTGAAAGCATTATGGGATGTCCTTCAAGCAGTGAAAGAAGCTTTCAGAATCTCTACTTTCGAAAAGTTTTAAAAAGAACATGTTTTAATAAATCAAAAATCAATTATTTTATTTACTAAAACATGTAAAAATGTGTTTAAAAAATGTGCAAACTTTGAAGTGATTTGAACAAGTATTAACTTAGATATATACTAGACATGCTAATTCATGCTAGCAACATGCAAATTCATGCTAGCAACATGCTAATGCAGGCTAGCAACATGCTAATTTAAGCTAGCAACATGCTAATGCAGGCTAGCAACATGCTAATTTAAGCTAGCAACATTCTAATTCATGCTAACAACATGCTAATACATGCTAACAAGATGTTAAAACATACTAGCAACATGTTAATTCATGCTAGCAAAACATGCTAATTCATGCTAGCAACATGCTAATTCATGTTAGCAACATGCTAATTCATGTTAGCAACATGCTAATTCATGCTAAACATACAAGCAACATGTTAATTCATGCTAGCAAAATGTTAATGCTAACAACATGCTAGCATTCATTCAATTCATGTTAGCCAAATGGTAAATACTGCAAACAAGATGTTAAAACATGCGAGCAACATGGTAATTCATGTTAGCAAAACATGCTAAATCATGTTAGAAATTAAGCTAAAACAGGTTAACAACATGCTAATTAATGTTAAACATGCTAACAAAATGCTAATTCATGCTACCACACTGCTAATTAATGCTAACAACATGCTGATTCATGTTAGCAAAATATGCTATATCATACTAACAAGATGATAAAACATGCTAGCAACATGTTAAATCATGTTAGCAACATGATAGCAATGTGTCAAGTAATGATAACAAGCAAGTTAACAACATGCTAATTTGTGCTAGCAACCACATAACACCCTAGCAGCCACTCAGAATTCCTTAGCAACCGCATACCAACATTTGTTTTTTTGATAAACTGTATTGCCTTTAAAACATTCAAACTTTAATCTTTAAAACTATTTTTAAACTTCAAACTACTTCAAACTGAAAACCTTCAAACTTCAAGCTTTTGAAACTTTTTCAAATTTTCTGGCCAGGCTTTTTTAAGCCAACTTAAAGTTTGTCTACGAACTTTACTATCTAGTTATTATTTAAATTATAAAAAATCAGTAAAGAAATATTTCTACAATTGCAACAATCCAATTGTACCATAAAAATAAAAAAGTGAGTATTTAGTAATAATAATAATAATAATAACCAAAACATGCATTTTATTTTATTATTTAAATCATAACAATTAAACAAACCCATTGAGTTGCTACTGCAAATATTGTACTGTAAAATAAAATGTCAGTATTTATTAATAATAATAATCAACAAAATATTAATGGTGCCATAGAATGGAAAACTGTAATTACCTTGGCATAGTTCAATAATAAGAGTTCTGTACATGGAACTGACATACCATGCACCGCAAACACCATTGTTTCCTCCTTCATATGTTAATCTTGTGCGTGAAACTGACCACTGAAAATCCCAACATAACACCGACTGTGACGTAACAGTCGGGATCATTAATATTTACGCCCCCAAAATTTGCATATACCAGCCCATGTTCTAGGCCAGGTAGTTTTAACATGGACCTGCACGGCTGAATCATCAGAAGTTCTGCAGGTATTGTGAAGAAGCAAGCAAGGACAATAGAGAAAATGGCAGATCATGGTTATAAATGTTATGTTCCAGGCTGTGCAGGGGAAGCACTTTTCATAGCCTTCCCACAGAACAGAACTGTCAACAGGCATGGTTGATGTTCATCTATAACAGGATACAACACCAAAAAGGGAAAAAGAGGAGGTGACGAACACAGACAGACGATCCAAAACAAACAACAGACGAGAGGTGACGAACACAGACGGACGATCCAAAACAAACAACAGACGAGAGGTGACGAACACAGACGGACGATCCAAAACAAACAACAGACGAGAGGTGACGAACACAGACGGACGATCCAAAACAAACAACAGACGAGAGGTGACGAACACAGACGGACGATCCAAAACAAACAACAGACGAGAGGTGACGAACACAGACGGACGATCCAAAACAAACAACAGACGAAAGGTGACGAACACAGACGGACGATCCAAAACAAACAACAGACGAGAGGTGACGAACACAGACGGACGATCCAAAACAAACAACAGACGAGAGGTGACGAACACAGACGGACGATCCAAAACAAACAACAGACGAGAGGTGACGAACACAGACGGACGATCCAAAACAAACAACAGACGAGAGGTGACGAACACAGACGGACGATCCAAAACAAACAACAGACGAGAGGTGACGAACACAGACGGACGATCCAAAACAAACAACAGACGAGAGGTGACGAACACAGAAGACGATCCAAAACAAACAACAGACGAGGGGTGACGAACACAGACGGACGATCCAAAACAAACAACAGACGAGAGGTGACGAACACAGACGGACGATCCAAAACAAACAACAGACGAGAGGTGACGAACACAGACGGACGATCCAAAACAAACAACAGACGAGAGGTGACGAACACAGACGGACGATCCAAAACAAACAACAGACGAGAGGTGACGAACACAGACGGACGATCCAAAACAAACAACAGACGAGAGGTGACGAACACAGACGGACGATCCAAAACAAACAACAGACGAGAGGTGACGAACACAGACGGACGATCCAAAACAAACAACAGACGAGAGGTGACGAACACAGACGGACGATCCAAAACAAACAACAGACGAGAGGTGACGAACACAGACGGACGATCCAAAACAAACAACAGACGAGAGGTGACGAACACAGACGGACGATCCAAAACAAACAACAGACGAGAGGTGACGAACACAGACGGACGATCCAAAACAAACAACAGACGAGAGGTGACGAACACAGACGGACGATCCAAAACAAACAACAGACGAGAGGTGACGAACACAGACGGACGATCCAAAACAAACAACAGACGAGAGGTGACGAACACAGACGGACGATCCAAAACAAACAACAGACGAGAGGTGACGAACACAGACGGACGATCCAAAACAAACAACAGACGAGAGGTGACGAACACAGACGGACGATCCAAAACAAACAACAGACGAGAGGTGACGAACACAGACGGACGATCCAAAACAAACAACAGACGAGAGGTGACGAACACAGACGGACGATCCAAAACAAACAACAGACGAGAGGTGACGAACACAGACGGACGATCCAAAACAAACAACAGACGAGAGGTGACGAACACAGACGGACGATCCAAAACAAACAACAGGCGAGAGGTGACGAACACAGACGGACGATCCAAAACAAACAACAGACGAGAGGTGACGAACACAGACGGACGATCCAAAACAAACAACAGACGAGAGGTGACGAACACAGACGGACGATCCAAAACAAACAACAGACGAGAGGTGACGAACACAGACGGACGATCCAAAACAAACAACAGACGAGAGGTGACGAACACAGAAGACGATCCAAAACAAACAACAGACGAGGGGTGACGAACACAGACGGACGATCCAAAACAAACAACAGACGAGAGGTGACGAACACAGACGGACGATCCAAAACAAACAACAGACGAGAGGTGACGAACACAGACGGACGATCCAAAACAAACAACAGACGAGGGGTGACGAAAACAGACGGACGATCCAAAACAAACAACAGACGAGAGGTGACGAACACAGACGGACGATCCAAAACAAACAACAGACGAGAGGTGACGAACACAGACGGACGATCCAAAACAAACAACAGACGAGAGGTGACGAACACAGACGGACGATCCAAAACAAACAACAGACGAGAGGTGACGAACACAGACGGACGATCCAAAACAAACAACAGACGAGAGGTGACGAACACAGACGGACGATCCAAAACAAACAACAGACGAGAGGTGACGAACACAGACGGACGATCCAAAACAAACAACAGACGAGAGGTGACGAACACAGACGGACGATCCAAAACAAACAACAGACGAGAGGTGACGAACACAGACGGACGATCCAAAACAAACAACAGACGAGAGGTGACGAACACAGACGGACGATCCAAAACAAACAACAGACGAGAGGTGACGAACACAGACGGACGATCCAAAACAAACAACAGACGAGAGGTGACGAACACAGACGGACGATCCAAAACAAACAACAGACGAGAGGTGACGAACACAGACGGACGATCCAAAACAAACAACAGACGAGAGGTGACGAACACAGACGGACGATCCAAAACAAACAACAGACGAGAGGTGACGAACACAGACGGACGATCCAAAACAAACAACAGACGAGAGGTGACGAACACAGACGGACGATCCAAAACAAACAACAGACGAGAGGTGACGAACACAGACGGACGATCCAAAACAAACAACAGACGAGAGGTGACGAACACAGACGGACGATCCAAAACAAACAACAGACGAGAGGTGACGAACACAGACGGACGATCCAAAACAAACAACAGACGAGGGGTGACGAAAACAGACGGACGATCCAAAACAAACAACAGACGAGAGGTGACGAACACAGACGGACGATCCAAAACAAACAACAGACGAGAGGTGACGAACACAGACGGACGATCCAAAACAAACAACAGACGAGAGGTGACGAACACAGACGGACGATCCAAAACAAACAACAGACGAGAGGTGACGAACACAGACGGACGATCCAAAACAAACAACAGACGAGAGGTGACGAACACAGACGGACGATCCAAAACAAACAACAGACGAGAGGTGACGAACACAGACGGACGATCCAAAACAAACAACAGACGAGAGGTGACGAACACAGACGGACGATCCAAAACAAACAACAGACGAGAGGTGACGAACACAGACGGACGATCCAAAACAAACAACAGACGAGAGGTGACGAACACAGACGGACGATCCAAAACAAACAACAGACGAGAGGTGACGAACACAGACGGACGATCCAAAACAAACAACAGACGAGAGGTGACGAACACAGACGGACGATCCAAAACAAACAACAGACGAGAGGTGACGAACACAGACGGACGATCCAAAACAAACAACAGACGAGGGGTGACGAACACAGACGGACGATCCAAAACAAACAACAGACGAGGGGTGACGAAAACAGACGGACGATCCAAAACAAACAACAGACGAGAGGTGACGAACACAGACGGACGATCCAAAACAAACAACAGACGAGAGGTGACGAACACAGACGGACGATCCAAAACAAACAACAGACGAGAGGTGACGAACACAGACGGACGATCCAAAACAAACAACAGACGAGAGGTGACGAACACAGACGGACGATCCAAAACAAACAACAGACGAGAGGTGACGAACACAGACGGACGATCCAAAACAAACAACAGACGAGGGGTGACGAACACAGACGGACGATCCAAAACAAACAACAGACGAGGGGTGACGAAAACAGACGGACGATCCAAAACAAACAACAGACGAGAGGTGACGAACACAGACGGACGATCCAAAACAAACAACAGACGAGAGGTGACGAACACAGACGGACGATCCAAAACAAACAACAGACGAGAGGTGACGAACACAGACGGACGATCCAAAACAAACAACAGACGAGAGGTGACGAACACAGACGGACGATCCAAAACAAACAACAGACGAGAGGTGACGAACACAGACGGACGATCCAAAACAAACAACAGACGAGGGGTGACGAAAACAGACGGACGATCCAAAACAAACAACAGACGAGAGGTGACGAACACAGACAGACGATCCAAAACAAACAACAGACGAGAGGTGACGAACACAGACGGACGATCCAAAACAAACAACAGACGAGAGGTGACGAACACAGACGGACGATCCAAAACAAACAACAGACGAGAGGTGACGAACACAGACGGACGATCCAAAACAAACAACAGACGAGAGGTGACGAACACAGACGGACGATCCAAAACAAACAACAGACGAGAGGTGACGAACACAGACGGACGATCCAAAACAAACAACAGACGAGAGGTGACGAACACAGACGGACGATCCAAAACAAACAACAGACGAGAGGTGACGAACACAGACGGACGATCCAAAACAAACAACAGACGAGAGGTGACGAACACAGACGGACGATCCAAAACAAACAACAGACGAGAGGTGACGAACACAGACGGACGATCCAAAACAAACAACAGACGAGAGGTGACGAACACAGACGGACGATCCAAAACAAACAACAGACGAGAGGTGACGAACACAGACGGACGATCGAAAACAAACAACAGACGAGGGGTGACGAAAACAGACGGACGATCCAAAACAAACAACAGACGAGAGGTGACGAACACAGACGGACGATCCAAAACAAACAACAGACGAGAGGTGACGAACACAGACGGACGATCCAAAACAAACAACAGACGAGAGGTGACGAACACAGACGGACGATCCAAAACAAACAACAGACGAGAGGTGACGAACACAGACGGACGATCCAAAACAAACAACAGACGAGAGGTGACGAACACAGACAGACGATCCAAAACAAACAACAGACGAGACGATCCAAAACAAACAGCAGGGGAGAAAGCCCAGGCACACAGGATCAGCCAGAAACAGAACCCGGGAAACCAGAGAGGCATTTAGCAACGAATCACTGAATAAACCGGGCTTGTGTAGGCAGAGTTAACGAGCTCAATGAGACAATCAGAGAGCTCTGGGAAATGAAGTCCATGTTGATGTGGAAAAGGACTAGGCAGGAGTGCCCTCTAGTGGACATCAAGGGCACGCCAGCTGCTGATCGTGACAAATAACAATATTCATTTTATTTTTATTTAATTTATAACAAATAAAGAAAGGTTACTATTGAAATAATCCTATTGTACTGTAAAATAAAAAAGTGAGTATTTAATAATAATTTATTTTATTAGTATTTAAATAAGAAATCTATAAAAAAAAAGAAAATAAATTATTACTATTAAACAAATCCATACAAAGTTACTATTGCAATATATATATATATTTTACCGTAAAATAAAAAAATCAGCATTTCATAATAATAGCAAAAATATTAATATTTAAAACATTAATTAATATTAATAAAATAATACAATTAATTAATTAAATGAATAAAAAATATATATAAATAAGAAATATATCTTGCAATAATCCCTCCTATTGTGCTACAAAATAAAAAGTGAGTATTTAATAATAATAATATTAATAATAAAAATAATAACCAAAATATTATTAATTGTATTATTATTCAAACTCTAACAATTAAATCAATACAAATGTTACTATTGCAATAATCTTATTGCACTGTCAAATTAAAAGTCAGTATTTATTATAAAAATAGTAATAATCAAAACATTAATATTATTTTATTATTTAAATTATAACAAATCAATAAAGAAATGTTACAATTGCAAACATCCTAGTGCACTGTAAAATAAAATGTGTGTTAATAATAATATATCCAAAATATTAATTAATATTAATTTTATTATTATTTAAATTATAACAAATTAACAAATCAATAAAGACATTTTACTATCACAATAATCCTATTGTGCTGTAAAATAAAAAGTGAGTATTTATTAATAATAATAATAATAATAATAACCTATGGAGGACCAAAGTACTCAAAAGGAATTAATTCAATGAATAATTAATTCAATAAAAGGACAATTAAATGTATCTATTTATTTTGTAAAATTTCATGAAAACGCAACATTTATTGTTTAAAATATTTCACAATATCCTCTTTCACACACTATTACTGTGTTTACATTTCTCTTTTCATAATAAAATGTGTTTTTTCAATATGCTGATTAATTATTGATATTCATTTTGATCAATGCAGTTGCAGTTTTTTACATCACTTTGGCACTAATTTCAGAACTCTAGTCACAAAACTCACAACCAATGATCAAAATTGCACAGAGTAGGTGATGTGACCAAGTGTCTTCTTACTGTAATGTTCCCTGTAGAAATGAGACTAGGCCAAATAGGGGAGGCAGAGGCAAAATTCTGACTGACCAACAAGAGCAGGCTGTGGTCCATTTGGTTTGGGCCAGAAATGATATTCGCTTTACAGAAATTCACCAGCATATCTTGGACAATGAAGACATGTTTAACAATGTGCAATCCATAAGTTTGCCAACTATTGCACGCATGCTGAAAAGGCACCAGGTGTCTTTAATCAACTATACCGTGTGCCTTTTGAAAGAAATACAGACAGTGAAGCAAATGAGGACTGAATATATTCAGTTTCAAGATGGCTGTTGTAATAAAATTCTACATTGTACAGTAATCAGTAAATCTCTTTCCATAATGTATTTTTAGAGGGTGATGGAGCTGGATGCTGATGACAACCATCACAAATTCATATATTTGGATGAGGCAGGCTTTAACCTGGCCAAGACAAGGAGGAGATTCGGAGTTTCATTGGCCAGCGGGCAACCATCCAAGCACCATTTAACCGTCCTTGAGCTTGATCAGGTCTGTAGAGCTGATGGCGTGACCTGTCATCGTGTGGGATAATGTCAGGTTCCACCATGCTCATATGGAGCAAGCATGGTTTCAGGCCCATGCACAATTTACCACCCTGTATTTACGCCATACTCTCCCATACCTGATTTGAGGAATTTTTCTCCACATGGAGATGGAAGGTTTATGATAGGCGCCCTCATGAACAAGTCACTCTTCTCCAGGCCATGGGTGACGCATGCAATGACATCACGGCAGACCAGTGTCAGGCCTGGATTCGCCATGCCCGAAGGTTTTCTCCAAGATGTTTGGCTAATGATGTAGATGAGAACCTGTGGCCAAATACATAAGACAGAGTTGATGAAAATGTAGAAGTACAGTAATCACGCCTATGTTTTGCAAGTTGAGGAACACTGCATTTGATGTTTTACAGTACTGTCTTTTCTTTTCTAGTTAACTACATTACTTCAAGGGATAGTTCAGCCCAGTGGCGGGTCTAGACCACGGTAACGGGGGGTGGGGGGTGGCAGGGCAGGCAGGGGCCACTTGTGCTTTTGGGGGCACACGTAACATTTATCTTAACCAGTAGTTAAATAGGTAGTTCACCTAAAAATGAAAATTATATCACCATGTCGTTCCAAATATGATTCCACTTATGTTGAACATAGAAGAAGCACTGAAATGGTTTGGTTACCAACATTACTAATGCAGGTTTTTGGAACAACATGAGGGTGAGTTACAATCTTAGGTGTTTTTATTTTCTTTCTGGGTGAACTAACCCTTTATCCTGTTTTCAGGATTATTGAAAGTCATTGTTATTTGGCCATGTACTGTATCACTCTGCAATCTCTACACATGAAGTAAAATGATTTCAAGTTCATTTATTTGACAAGTAATCTTGTATTGTACTGTGATAATGAGCAGTGATGACATAACACACTTTTAATATCTAGGCACTTTTCTGCATCTGTAAACCTGACACTATATTACACAAAACAAACTGATAACATAAATGTAAAAATAAAAAAAAATTTTAATCTGCTGCATAATCTTTCAGATGGGCCTAACACAAATCAATTTAGGAAAATTAATGTATCTGTAATATGATCATGCATGCTCAATTTATAAAAGCAAAACTAAACGTTATTGTTGTGGCCTACATCTGTTCTCTGTTAGCGGACTCTGCGCAAAGTTTGCATAGTCATGACTTTTATTTATGGTTCAAAAACAAACATCTAATACTGTGTAAGCAACACTGGACAATTGGATAGAATAATATTATTTCTCGCTATACGTGAACAAGACTGAAATGAAATATTTTCTTTTACCTGTATCTTTTCTCGGGGATCTCTGTGGTGAAACCGTCTCTGTGATAGTCGCTCATGAACGGTTCTTTCATTGCGTTGGTCATAATTTATCTTTGCTGCATGACTTCCTAATTCGGAATATGATCAAAGATTGCATATGTGGACGTGTTCGGAGTAGTAACTACCAGTATGTTTAAATGAACGAAATGACTGAACGGAATTCAAAGTCGTCAAGTCAGTAAAATGAATCTACAGTATCACTGCTGCGTATGGGCGAAGTTACACACAACACAACGTGTATAAAGAGAGCTTATTTTATCTATAATCAAGTGCGTAGCAACCATTATAGCCCGCGTTTTACAGCTATTTGAGCGAACGCAGACAGAGTGACGAATCATTCATGAACGGACATCACTACTGCGCCACAGCGCGCTGCCTCCTCGTGCGGTTTTGCTTCTCTGCATTGGTTATTGGTTATGGCAAAACAAATGACTCTTTTCATCACATACCGCCACAGCAAAAACTGCACATTGCAACCAGTTTCAGAAAATTGTTTGGTGCGATACGATTCCAAATTTAGGGGGGCCAGAGGGGGGACCAAGCCTGTTGACACTGGGGCATATAGCTATATATATATACAACTTTCCCATAAACAGTCTCAGTCGTTACTGTGGGAATTGCAGCTTTTTTTAACCCTCTATAAAGTACTTTGACCTTTACACAATATGCATTAACACACATTAAAACAAAACGTATTGAAACACCACCCAAGATACTGCTCACCCACTCACTCAAGATAACAGACACCCACAAAATAATGCAAGCTGAATGGACCCTTTAATAGAATTGTATAGAATCAGGGCCGTAGCTAAGGAATTCTGGCCCTTCTGAAAAAACATTGAACGCCCTCCACTCATATCATATACGGTCGGCCTATAAGACATGGAGGCCCACATCACCTCTCACAAAACAACAAAACAGACAAATAAATAAATGCAAATAAAGGTTACTGCTTTTACTTATTTTATATGCAAAGTTGTATATAAATATTATATCAAAACAATGGCATTAAGGGAATAATAACTTATTACTGTTTAAAGTCACCAAGCAATTATGCAAGACAAACTAATAAAATAAGAAAACAAAAGACAAGAAATTAGTAAAATTATAAAATAAACATTTTTTAAAAGTAGGCCTACCAGCAATATAACAGGCCTATAAAATGTCTTTCCAGTCAGTCTAGCTGAGATAAATATTCAGAAATTAAAATGAATGCAGTCAAATGTAAAATAAAACCATTTAAAGGGATAGTTCACCCAAAAATGACAATTATCCCATGATTTACTCTCCCTCAAGTCATCCTAGGTGTATATGACATTATTCTTTCAGACGAATACAATCAGAGTTATATTAATAAATGTCCTGGCTCTTCCACGCTTTATAATGACAGTGAATGGCTGTTTCTGTTTTGAAGTCCATAAAAGTGCATCTATCCATCATAAAAGTGCATCTATCCATTATAAAAATGCATCTATCCGTCATAAAAGTGCATCTATCCATCATAAAAGTGCATCTATCCATCATGAAAGTGCATCTATCCATTATAAAAGTGCATCTATCCACCATAAAAGTGCATCCATCCATCATAAAAGCACATCTATCCATCATAAAAGTGCATCTATCCATCATAAAAGTGCATCTATCCATTATAAAAATGCATCTATCCGTCATAAAAGTGCATCTATCCATCATAAAAGTGCATCTATCCATCATGAAAGTGCATCTATCCATCATAAAAGTGCATCTATCCATCATAAAAGTGCATCCATCCATCATAAAAGCGCATCTATCCATCATAAAAGTGCATCTATCCATTATAAAAATGCATCTATCCGTCATAAAAGTGCATCTATCCATCATAAAAGTGCATCTATCCATCATGAAAGTGCATCTATCCATTATAAAAGTGCATCTATCATCATAAAAGTGCATCCATCCATCATAAAAGTGCATCTATCCATCATTAAAGTGCATCCGTCCATCATAAAAGTGCTCCACACGGCTCCAGGGGGTTAATAAAGGCCTTCTGAAACGAATCCATGCGTTTGTGTAAGAAAAATATCCATATTTAAAACTTTATAAACTTTATAATCTCTAACTTCCGCTAACTGTCGTATGCGTGTTCACGAGAGACTGGTAGTGATGTGTCGTTCATTTTGAACGAATCTTTAAAAAAATGACTCGAGATCAACGAGCTGTCTTAGAGAGTGATTCGTTCATTTTGTGTTGACCGCGCATACGCAACATCCCATGGGTTCTGTACAGGAAACAGAATTGATTAGTTCACGTCTCGAGTCCCAAATGGCACCCTAAACCCTCACGGTCTTCCTCTGAGTCCGCACTTTCGTGACGTAATGCCGCTTTGACTGCTGGGTAAAGTCCTCTGTGTAGCTCGCGAACTTGCGGGCTCAGCTGAAGTGTGCATCGAGGGCGCATAACGGCCGCATAAGAGAGATGAACTAATCAATTCTGTATCCAGTACTACAGACTGCATAGCTCAGTTTATGGGGATGTCACGGGATGAACGAATGACTCGAACAGAGATGAACTAATCAATTCTGTATCCGGTACTGTTCTGTTTCTCATAATTTGTCCTTGCATTGCATTTTTTTCTTATTCTAAATGTGATCAACGATGCGTAAGTTGATGTGTTGGGGAATTTGGCCGTTATATGTAACATTTTAATGTGTTGGGGAATTTGGCTAAATGTAACATTTCAGTTATATTCTGCTGAAATGAACGAATTGACTTGAAAAAGATTTGTTCATTTTGATGAACGAGATTCAAAGGTCCGAGTCAGTAAAATAATCTGAACTTCCCCTCACGACAGACTGCCGTTCCAGCGCATGACGTAGGACGCTCCGGTGAGAATATGCTAGTTCTCACGAGAACCAAGTTTGTTGACATCGAAGGACCTCCATGTGAAGAATTGAATTGTTTGAGCTATACTCACATACATTTTATATACTACAGCTATACATTTTATTAATCGGAAAATTGTGTTTTTGTGTTTATATCCGGGTTGCTTCAACAAAGCAAAAGTCTTAAGATTACGTGCTTCGACATCAAAGGGAGATGCTCCATTAACAGTTCATCACCAGAACTTACGCTACGCCTACGTCATACGCTGGAACGCCAGTCTCTCGTGAACGCGCGGACGACAGTTAGCAGAAGCTAGAGATTGCAGTTTGTAAAGTTTTAAATATGGGTATTTTTCTTACACAAACGCATGACTTCGCTTCAGAAGGCCTTTAGTAACCCCCCTGGAGCCGTATGGAGCAGTTATATGATGGATAGATGCACTTTGTCACTTTTTTTTATTTAATTTTTTTTTATTTGAAGGAGTAAGTCAAAATACAGTAAAACATTGTTACATTTTCCTTCCTTCTATTTTTGCTATAACAGCCCCCAGCCCAAGTCCCAAACATTCCTTCCCCAGGCAGCGTAGGTACAACAAAATAACAATGTCTGGTTACAAAGGCAAAATAGAACAATGATGTCATTACACCTTTTCAAGGCATGGACCCATGCATACCAATACATAAATAATAATGATAATAATAGTATTATTATTACAGTAATATCATTACAGTATAAATACATATATATTTAAAAACAATTTAGCCATTCTGTGAGACAAATTACACTAAGGTCAAAACATCAAATACAGCATCACAACAAGGGTAAAGAGAGATACATATATGAAAAGTAAAAGTTAACAACCGGGTAATTCTTTCAGATTTTTAAAATATGACAGAATGGGTTCCCATTTTGAATAAAACCTGTCAGATCCCACAGATCCCCTTAGTGTAAATTTGATCTTTTCTAATTTTAAGAAGAACATCACATCTTCCAGCCAAGCTGTTGCAGAAGGAGGGGTAGGGGATTTCCAACTCAACAAAATTCTTCTGCGGACCCATAAAGCAGTGTAAGCAATAATGTCCCTCTGGGTTGCAGTTAAAGTAATGGTTATAGTGTCACTGGGAGTTCCGAAAATAGCTATTGAAGAACAGGGCAGCAGTGACACCCCAAGAGTTTCACTTTTAAAAACGGTAACACTTTACAATACGGGTGCACTAATATGCATTAATTCATGCTTAACTAATAATGCACAGATAATCATGAGTTAATGTATGACTCATGAAGAACTAAACCATTTATTAATGATTACTGCATCAGCAACTAATGAACATTATATATGATTAATAGATTAAGTAATATATGAATTGCTATTAATTAAATATGACATCATGTATTAATTCCATAATGACATATTATATTAACTAATAATGTAAATTACCACAATGGTCAAAGCCATGCATTTCAACTTCCAGTTGTCTGCTTTAATTAATCACTAGCTAATGATTTGCAAAGGTATCATTATGTTATGACTTTACTTGTTGAGGCACATGACTATTAACTAATTGTTAAGAAATATGTCATTGTGGTTATGGCTTTTGAATTAATTTTGAATTAGTTAACAGTCATGTGCCTCAACAAGTAAAGTCATAACATAATGATACCTTTGCAAATTGTTAGCTAATGATTAATTAAAGCAGACAGCAGAAAGTTGAAATGCATGGCTTTGACCCATTGTGGTAATTTACATATGAATTTACACTATTAGTTAATATAATATGTTATTAGGGAATTAATACAATATGACACATTTAACTAATAAAAATGTAATGATTACTTAATCTATTAATCATATATAATGTTCATTAGTTGCTGATGCAGTAATCATTAATAAATGGTTTAGCTCTTCATGAGTCATACATTAACTCATGATTATCTGTGCATTAGTTAAGCATTAATTAACGCATATTAGTGCACACGTATTGTAAAGTTTTACCTTTAAAAAACCAATGCCCAGTAATTATTTAGAGAGGAGCCAGGCCAAAACGTGTGCGTCAGACTGGCTGGGGAGAAAGAGCATCTAACCCAGGATATATTCCAGCTAACCATGCCTTGCTTAAGTGAACCCTGTGCAGCACTTTGAATTGTATGAGCCCTAACCTAACAGAGGATGATGATGAGTGGACCTTTTTAAGTGCCTGCCTCCAAAAAGCCTCAGATAACTTTATACCCAGTTCATCTTCCCATCTGGATTTAATTTTATGCAGATTGTACCCTTTGAAAGACATGAGCTGGGAGTACAATATGGAAATCAATCCTTTATTATTAAAATTGAGATTAAGACTATTGAAGGGCGAGGTAGGAGGAAGGTCAGGGAAGAGTGGAAATTTGTTCTTAACAAAATTGCGAATCTGAAGATATCTAAAAAAAAAAAAAATTGTTTTTGTGGGAGGTCATACAATCTGCAGAGGTTCTCGAAGCTGTTAAATAAACCTTCAGTATATAAATCCCTGATGCATATCAACCCAGAAGATACCCACTGTCTAAATGATGAGTCCAGTGTAGAGGGAGGGAATAAATGATTTTTGTAAATAGGACCCAAAACTGATGCTGATGTGAATTTATAGTGACAACAAAACTGATTAAAGATCTGGAGAGTAGAAAGTACCACAGGGTTGGATGTGAATCGAGAAGCTTTCAAAGGTAAGGAAGAATACACTAAAGCAGGGAGAGAAGAAGAGTGACATGTTCATCAGTGACATGTGCTTCAATTAAACACCAATTTGTTTCTGGGCAATGAAGCCAAAATAATATCTTCTGAATATTTCATGCCCAGTAATAATGAGTAAAACTGCATCACGGGTCCTCTGAAGAATATGTTTGTTAACCCTGGGGATCTTATTTTCCCAAATGAAAGAGGATATAGATTGATTGATTAAACTAAAAAAGGATTTAGGCAACAACAAAAAAACAACGGTAAGGACTTACCAACTCTGCCTTTACTTCTTTTAACTGAGCTTTATAATTGGCTTCAAACAAAGAAAAGGAGCGCGTCATATGAATTCCAAGATATTTAAAGCCATTTGGAGAAAAACGAAAAGGTAATGATTCTTGTTGAATTTGTAAGGCCAAATGATTAACGGGGAAGCATTCACTTTTAAACCGACCTAATAATGATTTAATTAAAGAACAACTAGATATGGGGTAAGTTTGTGCCAACTTATCGCTTACTTACACTTGACGTTTCTATAGTACACATGGTCTAACAAAAACAAATCCAGCTGTCTAGAATTGACTTGTTCTTAATTTACTAAGTAACCTCAGCTTTACAACATGTTAAGGAAATTGTACTCAAATATGCCTCTTTAACTGATCATAAGATTATTTCTTTAACTCTTACAGGCT
>CM077173.1:125000-155000 GCA_039654105.1 Coreius guichenoti
TGCCGCTGAGTTTGGTTCATTTTTGTGAGGCGCGGCGCTCCTCAAGTTCACGGAAAGAAAACCCAGACGACAGAAAGCACGTCTTGTTTTCTTTATTTTACAGTAGCACAGTGTAAGTAAACACTTTGCAATTTTCAACGATGTCCTACTCTTATTATCTGTATGACCAAAATGACGGAGTATTTTATGTTTCCTCTGTTTCCTCACGAACACACACAACATATTACAGCATCGCAAACTTGGCATCGCAGCCTGTTCATTATCAACATAAAATAGACATCCTAACATATAAAAAGTTACACAGCTCAGCTTAAATAGTCGGTAGTAATTCGTGCCGTTCAGAGTGAGCACCGCTGCTGTGGTGTTTCCAAGCACATTTCTGCGCGTGAAGAGGATGATGTTTTCCGTCAATATTGGGACGTGAGTGAAGTACAGAGCCTATAATAAATAATGGTTTAGCATCCAAATACATCGCGAATATGGAAACATTTGGATTGGAATGAGAGAGTTAGGCTACGTGAGGTTACTCTTCATTTCTCATTAAATGATTTCGCTCTGGCTTGTTTATAGTTATAACCTTCTTATATTTTTTCATTCTTGATCTGTTCTGAATACTGTAAAATTTAAAGGATTTGTTGTGGAGTGAGGGGAACTAAAATCGCCTATAGCTGTGTTTGTAGTGTTTATAATGTTTGTAGTCCCAGGTGAAAAAGTTGTATTAAATATATTAAAAATATACTTGAAATTCAAGTAGTATGTTTATAATACATTTGTATTCCCAACATGCTTATTTGAATTACATTTTAATATATTTCTAAAAAGTATACTAGAAGTATTTTGGTAATACATTTATGCTTAATTATACTTTTAAGAAATATGCTAAACACAAGCGTACTTTTAGTGAAGTTTTAGTGTATTTATATATGCAATATATTTATACAATATATAATACATATATAGTGCAATATATATTAAATATTTATGTATTTATCATTGTAATATTTTCAAAATTAAGATATTTTTTAAAACATTTAACATTTAAAATGTACCCAATTATAATGTATTATAAACATTTGTCAGCTATTATTAAGCATTGCAATATGCATACTTATTAATATGTTGTTCACTTTTACTTCTTAAAAGGCTGTTGTCCATTACATGATACGTTTGTAATAGAACGTTGAACGGCTCTGATTGGTTCTTATAATAATGAGCTCGTACTCGTCACAGATATGTGTAGATGCCTCATTAGCGACTGCTTCTATGGGCCGCTGTACGTTAGCCGTCCGCCATTTCGAACGGTCAAAGCCGGTTGTGAACGCGCATTGTGATTTGTGAACATTCAAAAGTTGCCTGTGCATCTGCAACTGTAATTATACGCATGCATGTATGAATATCTATATCTGCAATAGACTGAAGCAGATGATTTTATAGGATTGAGTTTATCATAAATGGTAGATAATTCTGCATGCTAAAAATATTGGTTAAAGATCTTAACATTATCTTAACATCATTAATATTATTGATCATCAGAGAACCCTACAGACACATTGCTCAGCTTTTAATGAAAGCAGTGAACTCATTATAAACAAGTTAATTGGAAAGAAATCATAAACCATCAACCAATCAGCCATCAAAATAAATAAATGATAAAAATAGTAATAAATTAGTAATGTGTTTAATAAACATTAATATAGCCTATTTATTAATTTCACACCATGTTTAATCACCATAAACTAGGTATTATTTGAAAGCTTAAATTCTCAAAAATCATCCTGTTTTGCAAACGTTTTATAAAAAAAAAAAACTTTATAAAATTATGAACATCAAATTACTGAATTTAAACCATTTTTAAGAACAGGGAAATGGTCAATTAGGAGTCAAAATTATAAATTATTATACATTTATTTAAAATATGAAATTATATAATATTCTAGATAGCTTATTATTCTACATTATTTTAATGCACATAGATTTACAACACTGCGTGTGTAAAAATAGGGCTCGTCAGGGTCAATCTTTTGCATTCGTCTGAACAACAACGGCAGCAGATTCGCTGAATGAAAATGCACATTCACTCTAGTAGGACGCGCTTAAGGAACAGCAGAAATATGTCGGTTTCTCTTCTTTAACTACTCTTACATTTAGTTTAATTTAAGCACTTTCAAAGACCAATGTTTGTTTTCACATACTTTCCAGTCCTTGAATGCTGTGTCTGAAATTTAAGAACCGTGAAGCCTGTTATTAACTAACAAATGTTACGTGTTTTTGTGTAGATGCGAACATTATAATAGCTAAACTAACACAATACACGGTAGAACACGTTAGCTAACACGACATTAAAAAGTAGCCTAACCGTAGTTAAACCCTTTAATACTGAGTTAAAACATATAGGCTATAAAAACACAAACCAACACATTCTCACATGTGAAAGGTTATCCCATGTCTTCGGAAATTTAAATCGCGTCGGGTTTTACAGAGGCTGTGCAGTTTTTTTACATTTCTTTAATGCAAGTGTTGACGTGTGTTGACCGTTCTAAAATGGCGGCGCGTCGACGTGCCTGGAGCGGTCGAATGAGGCATCTACGTATACATATCTATGGTACTCGTACTTTAGCGATTCCGTTTATCAGATAAGCTGAGCGTGCAAATGTTGCTTGAATGCGCTTATAAATCTAAATTTAAACTGTAAATTATATAGAGCGATCGTGACCAGTACCAGTAATACCAGTAGTGACTTTATACATCGAGGATGTTGCCATGTCGCTGGAAATAGAGCCGCCAGTGTCCCAGTGTGTAGTAAGTCATGGTCCTTACCATTACTCGAAGTCATGTACATGATGTACTGATTCACGAGCTAGGAAGCTGATTAAGACTCACCCTTGGTGTGCCTCCAGGAACAGGGCTGACACTGGGCTAGACAGTGTGTATTTATTTTCTTTTACTTATTTGATAAAAATAGTTAAAATGGTAAATTGATAGGCATGGCATGTCTAAATATTTCTCTCTTTAATCATGTTCCGCTTTTATGGTTTTCAAATTTCATTATACAGGTGTAACAAAATGAAGTGTAAAGTCTGTATCGTGCCAAAAAGAATTCTACAAAATGGACACACTGAAGACCTGTAGACACTGCCATGAAACCTTTAAACACTGCTTATCAGGTGATCACTGTAGGTATTTGACAAGAATAGTATTCACATGGCTGTGCATGCATGTATACTGTTAATAAGGTAATGTGCATCTTGGGTATGTAACAGTATTAGTATGAAACATCTAGGCTACACTGGAAGAGGAAAATGGAGAGAGATGCTTCACTGGTGTCAGGAGAACCACCTTTCACTCAACATCAACAACACCAAGCAACTGGTGGTGGATTTCAGGGGAAAGGACAGAGAATACACCCCGCCACCATCGACGGGACACCTGTGGGGAGCAGGTCAACAGCTTTAAGTTCCTTGGTGTTCACATCACTACAGGTCTCACATGGTCTGCTCACACAGACGCACACGTCAGCACCTCTTTTACCTCAGGTGCCTGAGGAAGTTTGGAATGAGCCCCAACATCCTCAGATCATTCTACATCTGCACTGTAGAGAGTCATGACTGGCTGCATCACTGCCTGGTACAGAAACTGCACCGCTGGCGACCGCAAAGCTCTGCCCATCATTAATCATCCTTAATCTATTTGTGGGATGTGTTTAATACTTATCTTCACACTGTACGTTGTTTTTTTTTTCTAAGAACAACCAAATACAAAGGAACAACCTACATCAACAAAAACACAAGAATGATATTATTGTATTATAGTTTTTTTTAATTATTATAGTGTAAAACTGAACTTGAAATGTTTATATGATACAGCAAAACATATATATATATGTGTGTGTGTGTGTGTGTGTGTGTGTGTGCGTGTGTGTCTCTTATACACTACTTGACTACTAATACGATCCATTTCTGTCTGCTAATTGATAAAGATAAATAATAAAGAGTTAAATCTAATTTCAACAGAATGCCGTTTGTTTTTATGTTTTTACTCCATTAGAATTTCAGGTTTAGCTCTTTTGATAAATGTTTTATGATTTAATAATATGCAATAATGAACGATATATTTTGTATATAAAAAAGTAGGCTAGCCTATATCTACTATAAGATTTAATTGAATAATTTTAAATCTTAATCACAATTATGATTAGGCTATTATTCATATGATCACTCGTTATTATCTGTCTTGCTTCCGCTGGCTACAAGCGACAGGTACCGCCTACTTCTGGTTGTAAACGGCAGCCGACGTCCGGTTTTAATGGCAGGTACTTCCTGCTGCCAACTGCCGATTTTTTGCTTAACCCCTCTCAGGACAGCATTGGGCAGGATGTGGAATAGTGTGTTTTGTCAATAAAAAAGGGCTTTTTATCTGATTATTCGGAAAAATAATCAGCCAACTAATCGATTATAATTGTTACTTGCAGCCCTAGATTCTACCTCTTCATCTGTTGCTCTGTGATCCTGTTGTTTAAGTAATACAACTAGTTAGTGCAGTATAATGTCCAATGTATACATAGATGAATTTCAAATTACATTATAATTGGAAACATACTTTGACCAAGCAGAACTGACTGCAGGTTGGTAGACAATGAGTAAAAGGGAATTAATGCTGGTCTATGCTGTTTTTTGATTTTCAGCAGAAGACAATGTTATTGCCTGCTGGATTTTCAGTTCGAAGCTGGGCTACATGCTGCCTTCATGGGACTTAATTGTAGTGATGGGAAGATCAGATCATTTTACTGACTTTCAGCAATATAAACAAATCTTTATTCAAGTCATTTCATTAATTTGAGCTGATTTACATTAAATGTTACATTTTCAATATCCAGATTCCTCTAACACATCTACTTGCCCAAACTCTGATCATATTTAAAATAAATAACAAAATAATAATAATAATAAAAAAATATATAATCATTGCAGCCACAATAACAAATTATGAGAAACAGAAATGATTAATTCAGGTTCTTCTGGTGGGCCTCGTTCATTCTTTTGTCACGTGATAGCCGCATAGACTAGTACATGAAACAGACAGAAATTACTATTTTATCACCATTTATTTAGCAGTTATTATGTAATTATCAAAAATCACGTGATAAATGTATGAAAGAGAGAGGTGAACTAACGTTAATCAACGTGAATTCCTGTGTCACGGTTACTTACAAAACCATTCAGCCAATTTCTTCAGAAACATTCATATTTAAAACATTTTCCTGAAATACCAGAGATGGCAAGAGTTTGAATTGACAAAATAACTAATGTGATTGCTAGCTAACAATTTGCTGAGTTATCATTAGCTAACTATAATATTACATACCATGCAGTACTGAACATACAGCTGAATATAACAAAGCAATCACCTTGTTAGCGATAAGATCTCTATTTATATATATATATTTATATTTACAAAGTTAGCTGGAGCCTAAGCAGGTCCAGTTCCAGCTTTAAGATGCAGGGTCAAGTGAAATTCCTGGTGGGCCCAGACTTTTACCATTATTTTTTAATAATTTTTTCCCGTAACAAAACTTAATTTTGTAATAAAGTTAAAGAAAATCCAAGAACACGAGTATCCGCAAACAGGAAGGAGCGCAACGACAGGAACACACATACAGGAGCAACGACCGACCCCCAACAACTGAAGCACAGAGGTTTAAATACACAGGGGCAAACAAGCTTAACAAATTAACAAGATACACCTGGGGAGACTAATCAATGTGAAAAACTACAAAGAACTACAAAACATGGCACAGGACAGGAAATAACAAAAGTCCTCACAAGACAGGGAAACACAGGCTGGGATCATGACAGAGCCCCCCACTTAAGGAGCGCATTCCAGACGCTCCACATGAAAAAAGAGTCCAAGAGGGTGGTGGAGCGGAGTCCGAACGGAGGAGGGATGGAGGGCCAGGCCCGTTGAGTGGAAGACGGCCTGGAGACTGAGGCAGAACAGGAAGCCAGGGAGGCGTAGGCAGTTCAGGGGACCATGGTGGCGCAGTCAGCTCAGGGGACCAGGGGACCAAGGCGGCGCAGTCAGCTCAGGGGACCAAGGAGGCGCAGATCGTTCAGGAGGCCAGGCTGGCGCAGATAGTTCAGGGATGGCCTCCGTGAATGGGTAGCCCCCCCCCCAGCCCTCTCGGGACTCGGGACAGGAGACGGAGCCCTCTCTGGACTCGGGACAGGGGACGGAGCCCTCTCTGGACTCGGGACGGGAGACGGAGCCCTCTCTGGACTCGGGACGGGAGACGGAGCCCTCTCTGGACTCGGGACGGGAGACGGAGCCCTCTCTGGACTCGGGACGGGAGACGGAGCCCTCTCTGGACTCGGGACGGGAGACGGAGCCCTCTCTGGACTCGGGACGGGAGACGGAGCCCTCTCTGGACTCGGGACGGGAGACGGAGCCCTCTCTGGACTCGGGACGGGAGACGGAGCCCTCTCTGGACTCGGGACGGGAGACGGAGCCCTCTCTGGACTCTGGTCGGGAGACAAAGTCCTCTCTGGACTCTGGGCGGGAGACAAAGTCCTCTCTGGACTCTGGGCGGGAGACAAAGTCCTCTCTGGACTCTGGGCGGGAGACAAAGTCCTCTCTGGACTCTGGGCGGGAGACAAAGTCCTCTCTGGACTCTGGGCAGGGGACAAAGTCCTCTCTGGACGCTGGGCAGGGAACAAAGTCCTCTCTGGACTCTGGGCAGGGGACAAAGTCCTCTCTGGACTCTGGGCAGGGGACAAAGTCCTCTCTGGACTCTGGGCGGGAGACAAAGTCCTCTCTGGACTCTTGTCGGGACACAAAGTCCTCTCTGGACTCTTGTCGGGACACAAAGTCCTCTCTGGACTCTTGTCGGGACACAAAGTCCTCTCTGGACTCTTGTCTGGACACAAAGTCCTCTCTGGACTCTGGTCGGGACACAAAGTCCTCTCTGGACTCTTGTCGGGAGACAAAGTCCTCTCTGGACTCTGATCGGGAGACAAAGTCCTCTCTGGACTCGGGACGGGAGACGGAGCCCTCTCTGGACTCGGGACAGGGGACGGAGCCCTCTCTGGACTCGGGACGGGAGACGGAGCCCTCTCTGGACTCGGGACGGGAGACGGAGCCCTCTCGGGACTCGGGACGGGAGACGGAGCCCTCTCTGGACTCTGGACGGGAGACGGAGCCCTCTCTGGACTCGGGACGGGAGACGGAGCCCTCTCTGGACTCGGGACAGGGGACTGAGCCCTCTCTGGACTCGGGACGGGAGACGGAGCCCTCTCTGGACTCGGGACGGGAGACGGAGCCCTCTCTGGACTCTGGA
This sequence comes from Coreius guichenoti, assembly GCA_039654105.1. Taxonomy (NCBI): domain Eukaryota; kingdom Metazoa; phylum Chordata; class Actinopteri; order Cypriniformes; family Gobionidae; genus Coreius; species Coreius guichenoti. The sequence goes on from CM077173.1 coordinate 132,331, forward strand.
CGAGAGACGGAGCCCTCTCTGGACTCGGGACGGGAGACGGAGCCCTCTCTGGACTCGGGACGGGAGACGGAGCCCTCTCTGGACTCGGGACGGGAGACGGAGCCCTCTCTGGACTCGGGACGGGAGACGGAGCCCTCTCTGGACTCTGGACGGGAGACAAAGTCCTCTCTGGACTCTGGACGGGAGACGGAGCCCTCTCTGGACTCGGGACGGGAGACGGAGCCCTCTCTGGACTCGGGACGGGAGACGGAGCCCTCTCTGGACTCTGGTCGGGAGACAAAGTCCTCTCTGGACTCTGGGCGGGAGACAAAGTCCTCTCTGGACTCTGGGCGGGAGACAAAGTCCTCTCTGGACTCTGGGCGGGAGACAAAGTCCTCTCTGGACTCTGGGCGGGAGACAAAGTCCTCTCTGGACTCTGGGCAGGGGACAAAGTCCTCTCTGGACGCTGGGCAGGGAACAAAGTCCTCTCTGGACTCTGGGCAGGGGACAAAGTCCTCTCTGGACTCTGGGCAGGGGACAAAGTCCTCTCTGGACTCTGGGCGGGAGACAAAGTCCTCTCTGGACTCTTGTCGGGACACAAAGTCCTCTCTGGACTCTTGTCGGGACACAAAGTCCTCTCTGGACTCTTGTCGGGACACAAAGTCCTCTCTGGACTCTTGTCTGGACACAAAGTCCTCTCTGGACTCTGGTCGGGACACAAAGTCCTCTCTGGACTCTTGTCGGGAGACAGATCGGGAGACAAAGTCCTCTCTGGACTCGGGACGGGAGACGGAGCCCTCTCTGGACTCGGGACAGGGGACGGAGCCCTCTCTGGACTCGGGACGGGAGACGGAGCCCTCTCTGGACTCGGGACGGGAGACGGAGCCCTCTCGGGACTCGGGACGGGAGACGGAGCCCTCTCTGGACTCTTGTCGGGACACAAAGTCCTCTCTGGACTCTTGTCGGGACACAAAGTCCTCTCTGGACTCTTGTCGGGACACAAAGTCCTCTCTGGACTCTTGTCGGGACACAAAGTCCTCTCTGGACTCTTGTCGGGACACAAAGTCCTCTCTGGACTCTTGTCGGGACACAAAGTCCTCTCTGGACTCTGGTCGGGACACAAAGTCCTCTCTGGACTCTGGTCGGGAGACAAAGTCCTCTCTGGACTCTGGGCGGGAGACAAAGTCCTCTCTGGACTCTGGGCGGGAGACAAAGTCCTCTCTGGACTCTGGGCGGGAGACAAAGTCCTCTCTGGACTCTGGGCGGGAGACAAAGTCCTCTCTGGACTCTGGGAGGGAGACAAAGTCCTCTCTGGACTCTGGGCAGGGGAAAAAGTCCTCTCTGGACTCTGGGCAGGGGAAAAAGTCCTCTCTGGACTCTGGGCAGGGGAAAAAGTCCTCTCTGGACTCTGGACGGGAGACAAAGTCCTCTCTGGACTCTGGTCGGGAGACAAAGTCCTCTCTGGACTCTGGGCGGGAGACAAAGTCCTCTCTGGACTCTGGTCGGGAGACAAAGTCCTCTCTGGACTCTGGTCGGGAGACAAAGTCCTCTCTGGACTCTGGGCGGGAGACAAAGTCCTCTCTGGACTCTGGTCGGGAGACAAAGTCCTCTCTGGACTCTGGGAGGGAGACAAAGTCCTCTCTGGACTCTGGGCAGGGGAAAAAGTCCTCTCTGGACTCTGGGCAGGGGAAAAAGTCCTCTCTGGACTCTGGGCAGGGGAAAAAGTCCTCTCTGGACTCTGGACGGGAGACAAAGTCCTCTCTGGACTCTGGTCGGGAGACAAAGTCCTCTCTGGACTCTGGTCGGGAGACAAAGTCCTCTCTGGACTCTGGTCGGGAGACAAAGTCCTCTCTGGACTCTGGTCGGGAGACAAAGTCCTCTCTGGACTCTGGTCGGGAGACAAAGTCCTCTCTGGACTCTGGTCGGGAGACAAAGTCCTCTCTGGACTCTGGTCGGGAGACAAAGTCCTCTCTGGACTCTGGTCGGGAGACAAAGTCCTCTCTGGACTCTGGTCGGGAGACAGAGTCCTCTCTGGACTCTGGACGGGAGACAGTCCTCTCTGGACTCTGGACGGGAGACAGTCCTCTCTGGACTCTGGGCAGGGGACAAAGTCCTCTCTGGACTCTGGGAGGGAGACAAAGTCCTCTCTGGACTCTGGGCAGGGGACAAAGTCCTCTCTGGACTCTGGGCAGGGGACAAAGTCCTCTCTGGACTCTGGGCAGGGGACAAAGTCCTCTCTGGACTCTGGGCAGGGGACAAAGTCCCCTGGTCAGGGGCTGGAGCCCTCGCTGGATGCTGGTCAGGGGCTGGAGACAGTAGACGTCACTGGACTCTGGACGTGGACAGGAGACGTCACTGAACTCTGGACATGGACAGGAGACATCACTGGACTCTGGACGTTGAGAGGAAACGTCACTCGTGTGGTGGTAAACCTGTAACCTCTCTCGATCAGGATCTTCACGAGGTAGTCAGTCAGGTCACGGCCAGCCAAGTCCAGATTGTGGATGGCATGGGGCAATGCTGCTGAGTTCATGTTGGTCGGTCGTTCTGTTACGTGTGAGCAGGGATGAAGCAGAGTGAAAATCCAATTTAATAACAAACAACATAAACAGAAAATCCAAGAACACGAGTATCCACAAACAGGAAGGAGCGCAACGACAGGAACACACATACAGGAGCAACGACCGACCCCCAACAAAAAAAACAGAAAAACAGAGGTTTAAATACACAGGGGCAAACAAGCTTAACAAATTAACAAGACACACCTGGGGAGACTAATCAATATGAACTACAAAACTACAAAGAACTACAAAACATGGCACAGGACAGGAAATAACAAAAGTCCTCACAAGACAGGGAAACACAGGCTGGGATCATGACAGGGCCCTACCTACACTACAAATGACCTCCACTAGAACATCATTATAGAGTAGCAAAAAATACACAAAAATTAAAATATACTTTGAGGTTCCTAGAACAATTAATATGCAACATGCCTAGCCTAGTCAAAATTTAGAGGTAATATTAAATAGACATTATAATACATTAAAATGCAGGATGTGTCTCTCAGTCGAGAGAAGATCAAAACCCTGAAATAACAATGAGCAATAAAACCAGAGATGAACAGTATTTTTAAATATATTAAATGTCATATCTGTGTCCTCTTATGTCAGATCAAAATTTTACATCTTATGTTAAAATGTAATGTAACCATCTCCCTTTAAATACTTTGGTCAGTTCAAGAATAATTTATGCAATTCTATATTATTTATTTGAAAGAATTAAAAGAGCAGTTTCATGTCTATCTTTATATTGTTCAACTGGTCGAGGTTGATATGGGATTTAGAAAGTAATATGGAATGGTTTTTAGAAAGAGAGTAAATAGTAATCTAATTACACTGTTGAAGATGTAGGCTAATTAGTAGCTAGTAACTAATTAAATAATAGGCTACTTTTAAATATGAAACTAAAACCGCCAGTAGGTGGCGGCAAACACTGCATTGAGTAAGTTGAATCCTTCATTCAACCGATTCGTTAAAATTGCAAACTACTGTATTTATGAATGGATAGCCTAAATAAATCATTTACTTCAACATTACATTTAATTCAAATACGCAGATTCTTTGAGGAATAAAACACAGTGTTGCTCGGAGACGCAGCGGTTCTGCTGTTTGTTCTGTATTCTTTGACAGAATGTGTCTATGGAAGTTACTCAATAATTTGTTTTTTGAACTGTTGTTACAGTGCAGACGTTCGGAAATACCGCACTGTTGCTTGTCTAATAACTCATCTATCATAGATTTATGATATAAATATAAAGAACAACTCATTAAATAGATTTTTTTTCACACATTCTAGTGACATTTCTGCCCTGCTATGGCAGTGAGACGGGAGAGAGCACTCAAAACCCTTCAGATCGCATAGTTTAGTGGAAAAATAACAGAAATGATCGTTCAAAATACATGAATATGAGACACAAAAGAGAACTGTCTAGACGCGGCTCTCTGTGCGTGCGTTGGGTGCATGCGCAGAGGAAACAGTGCGCGAGTTCTTACGCGTCTTTCCACAAAACGGTTTAAAATCGTCTTAAACTGAAAAAAAGAGACTTATATCAGGCTTTCTAGTTTCTAATTAACAGGCAGATTTTTTGATGACAAGCAACCGGCCATCAGATCTAGTCCCGCGCCCGCACTCTATTGCGTTGGGTCCCGCGAAGTCTCTAATTGGAACACCCGAATTCAATGATTTGGAGGGGTGTCCCAATTCACTGGCAATGTATGTTTCTTTTAAGTTTGCGACATGCGACAATGAGTGCATGGTTTTGCACATTTATTAATTTAATAAGTTAAATATATAGCCTACTGGAGAGAATAGACCTACTAAGCCATAATGAGCGTTAATAGGTTAACAGCCTCATCGCTCAAGCACACACATTAAGCTTGCCACAATTAACCACAAAAGTAATGATTATAAATGTGTCAAAAATAGCAAGGAGACATTTTATTTGTTTATTAATAAACTAGTTTTCTGTGTCAGTGTCAGCTGCAAAGATGAAGTTGACGATGCTGCCTCGCTGGACACGCCAAGAGAGAAATGCACATTTCATAGGGATTACATAATCAGAGAATAGCCCATTTCTTTTTGTTTTGAAGTGTTTCATTTAAAAGTATTAGTTAGCTTTATATAGATATATTTCTCATGTCTGTGATGCAAGTAGCCTAAGCTGAGTTTCTGTTAATTTATGAGACGCGCTACAGTTCACGTGCAAGTGATGCGTTCATGTCATGGTTATTGTCTGCTATATTTGCTTATTATTTATTAAATCCAGGCAATTGGCTGATGAAACATTGATTAAAATTAAGATACAATTTATACAAAACGAAATTCACTTTAAAGAAAGGCTTTCTACAAAACAAAACTCAATGAAGTGGTCAAAATCATGTTTGACCCACTCCATGTCTCCCGACATATTGCGCATTACTCGAGCTGTGCACTTTTCATAATCAACATAGATGAAATTAAAAAAATAACATAAATTTAAACATAAATATGAAACTAAATATGTTTTCTTTAATGGCTACTATAGCCTATCAGTACAGAGAAATAACGCTTAAGTGGTTTAATGCATTAAGACAGTGATATTAACAGACCAAACTCAGTAAACGTTATACTAATAAAGTAAAGGCCTATGCACAAAAATATCAGATGAGCCCAGAATATGAACGCAGTACGTTTAATTACGTTAAGCATTAGAAGAAAACGTAATGCATATTAGAATGTCCCCTTATGTCGAAATAATGACTTATGTCGTAATAACAAGATATTATGTCAAAATAACGACTTGTGTTGTAATAACGATATTATGTCGAAATAAGAAATTATGTCCAAGTAAGTCATTGAAATAACGACTTATGTCGGAATAATGATATATTATGTTGAAATAACGAGATATTACGCCGAAATAATGACTTATGTCATAACGAGATATTATGTCGAAATAATGACTTATGTAGTAATAACGATATTATGTCGAAATAACAAGATAATACGTCGAAATAACGACTTATGTTGAAATAACGACTTATGTCGTAATAACGAGATATTATGTCAAAATAATGACTTGTCAAAATAACGACTTGTAATAACGAGATATGTCGAAATAACGACTTAAGTCGAAATAACGAGATATGTCGAAATAACGACTTATGTCGAAATAATGAGATATGTCGAAATAATGACTTATGTCGAAATAATGAGATATGTCGAAATAATGAGATATTATGTCGAAATAATGACTTATGTCGAAATAATGAGATATGTCGAAATAACGACTTATGTCGAAATAACGAGATAAGTTTTCTTTTTTTTCCCCACCTTGCGATTCAGGGCTTCCGTAGGATTGAATTATATCGAGGGAACAAAAACCTGCTCGAGTATTGTTCGTGGCCACGATATTTGTCCTCCATAAAGAACCATTGCACACTAAATAACAAATATTAAACAAAAAGATCACAATTTAAGTAACATATTCAAGGTTTTTAGGCGTATTTATGTAAAACTTTAAGTTTAAAACTGAAAAAAAAGAAGCTATATGGCTACCGTTTTACGAAGCTAACTCGTAGAACACTCTAAACTTATCAAATGTACAGAATTAAGTGATGACAACACAATCATAACAAAATAACGTTTACTGAATAAATTAAATATAAAAATCCACAGTTGCTTACCTGTCCAGAGCAGATGGAGAAGGCCTGGATGATCGAGTTTCAAGTACTTGATCAATTCATGTAAATATGCGAGTCACAAGTCAAATTTACTTGTCTGTTGGATGTCAAACAAGTAAAAATTTAGTATTTATTTAGATTTTACTTAATATTCTAGAGTTTTCATTTTTTATAAAATTTGGCAAAAGATGCATGATTTTTCCTGTTTTATTTGCTTAGCCATAAAATCATTCTTTACGGTGTAGATGATATTTCACATTTAATATACATTTGTATTGGTTAAACCACCTTTAATGTACTAAGCACACTCAACTGGACACATTCGTCTAACTTTCAAGTCATTTCAGTGCTTAATTTGCATTAAAAAAAAATTGTGTTTTTACTATTTAGCAGCTACTAAATAAACTGGATCTGTGACCTTCCTGAAACGTCCCAGTGCCAGTTTATGTAGTGGCCACCGAGTAGCTTTGTGGACCATTATAGATGATATTTCATCTTTAATATCAATTTTTATTAATTAAACCACCTGTTCAGTACGAAGCAGATTGAAAATTTGCAGCAGCAAAAAAGACAAGACAATAGGAACTGTACAAAGCTTTAATTAAACAAGAACACATTGTTACATCATCACACATTCGGAACTAGAACGAACAACAACACATCAAATTGAAAAAAAAATACCCCCACCAAACCCCACTATTTTGAGGGGAATTTATCGGGGACAGCCACACCCCTGAGGTTTATCCCCCTGGCCGGCATCTTCCGGCGCCGCTTCACCGGGCTCAGTCCCTCCTGGAAAGGACGAGAAAGCCAAAGAGTCAGCGAACATGCCTACATATCACAAATGGTTAAACCGACCCACAAGAAAATAAACTTACCAAAGTGGACTCCCTCGACTCTGAGCCTTCTTCCGTCCCCGGAAGGGTGGCGGAGGGTGACGGGCTGGCTGCCCCTTTGGCCCAGTGGTGGCCCTGGCTCTCTGGTTCCCCCGGGGGAGCGAAGAGCAGACAGGAGTCTGCTCGTGACCAGGGCTGATCTCCTCCTCAACAGGAGGTAGCGGTGGATCACGTCTCTGAGGGCACCACTCAGCGTGTCCACCTGCCTGTTGAGGACCCCCACCTGAGCCTGGAGCTTTCGGCAGCGGGGGTTATGGCAGGCCCGCTCCTCCTCTTCCTCCTCCTGTTCCTCCTCCAGGTCACGAGATTCATTGAGATCCAGGGTCGAGGCCATAGGTATGGCCGGTTTGCTCGCCCGCAGCTCGGCGAGGTTGTGCAGGATCTTACTCCTCTTCAGAGCCTGCACAATCCTTTGCCGGGCCGCCACCGTCAGCTCTGTGTGGCCCTTCAGGTGGCGGTCCATGCGAGAGGTGGACTTGCCACAGGCGGGCACGGGGCAGGTGCCCTTACGGATGTCCACCCTTCCAGACAAAATGGCAAGCAGGAGCTTGCGTTCCTCCTTGTTCTTGACCCGATGGGTCAGTGTCAGGTGCCGGCTCAATCTATGGTAGCCACGAAGGCACAGTGGGCAGTCTTTAAAAGGCATTGTACATTCAAAAACGGATGAAAAAATGCAAATGTAGGTGCGTCTGTAGGACTCCTGTAAAGGATGATATTAGAAATGAATACACGTTCAAGCCATGCTACTTTGTTGTTGCTTTATCGTGAATCAATAAAAGTTGTACATTAGTGATGTCCAGTTCGTGAACAAATCGTTCTTTTGAACCAAAATTGGACTGAGTCATTCTAAACAGGTTGCGTCTCGAGTCAGCGCTGATCCACAACTTACTAAAGTTACTCACTTTCTGACATGCCTGACAGTCCCTCCGACTAGAAATAAACCAATATCCTGAAGTATATGTTACTCTAGTAACTCCATGTTGTGAACTCATGAGCATTTTAAAGTGAACTAATCCTTTAACAGTTCTCGAATCCGAACTGAGAACTGTTTCTTTCAGACACGTTCGACATACTGAGAACCGATGAGCTGATGAGCTGCGCATGCGTGTCATTTGTTCAGAGGGACGAGATGCTACTCAGATTCTAGTCAGAATATGAGTCTGATACTGCTCCATTGGGCTGTGATTATGGGGCGCGTTTCAACCGAACCAGGAAAGAAAATGCCTCTGCACTCAATTGGATAGACCTACAACCAATCAGAGCAACAGAGTAAGTGACGTAGGGCTGGGCGATATGGCCAAAAAATCATATCTCTGTATTTTTTGGTTGAAAGGGCGATACACGGTATATATCCTGGTATTTTCTATGTTTTTCTATTTGGATAAAAAAAAAAAAAATCTGTATTTATTTTAATAATAATTAATTTTATTTCACATCCTGCCCAATGATATCCTAAAAACAATGTTGATATTGAAGGCTATAAACAAATACAGTGAATGTAATGTAGGCTGTGCAATATATTATGTGCAAAATCACATTACATTCTAACATTGTAACATTACAATCTAAAGACAAAACTAATAATTCACTAAACTAAAAATGAAAATAAAAAAAGCATATTAGATTTGATTACCCCATTATAATGGTCACTTTCATAAAAATATACTTACTTGTAGGTTTCCACATATTGGCACATTTATTGTCCAACAACAAATATTTTAGAAATATGTATACTTTAGTCAGAATTATTGCGTTCCTGTTCTATTGCGCTCCGTCTGTTTGCCGCACATGCGCGCGGCGGCGCTCGTTCACGGAAGCCTGAATTTTAGCAGAGATTCACATGCAGAAGGCTCGCCCTCTCCTGACAGAAAAATGGACATATTTGCATGACTTTCTAACATTTACAGATGGAGAATATACCTGTGAAATGTAAGTTATGCACTGAGGAATCACCACACTTCAAACGCATTAAACACCGCAAGTATCTGTCTGTCAGCACAAGCCTATCTCTCAGAGCATCTGACAGGGCAAGCTGCTTTAAACTATACGTGTTAACTATATCTGAGCAGTTATTCTGAAGCCCTTAATATAAAGCATGTGTCATGTTGAGGACAAATTGTATCATGCACTTTCCCTGCATCAGCTCACTCTGCGTACTCCACTATTTTTCAGATGCGCTCGTATCAAACCACTGTACATCGATATAAACGGTATTGCCTCATTCCATATCGTTTCTAAAAAATATATCGATATATCGTACAAACGCGATATACCGCTCAGCCCTAAAGTGACGTATGTTGAGCAACGCATAGTTGTCAACAGAACTCAACTGCACGCACACTGGAAGAAGTAGAAGAAGAAGATGAGTGTAAACGATCTTTGCCGGTGTTGTAAAAAATAATTTAAGGATACACGGAGTACTTACCAACACGATCATCATTTTTGAGAGAAATAGTAAAGGTGAATGCATGTACGAACAAGTTCTCCGTTTAGGATTAGAACGAATTCAACCCAAGCGCTGTTTGGTGACGTGGATGATTACGTTACTGTTGATCATCTGTCCATCATCGTATAAAGCCCGCCCTGACAATCTGATTGGTCCAAACAGCTCTGGTTCGAGCATAGTTGCTCCACAACGGATCAAGCCCAGACCGAACTTCCCGACCTCAAATGTTGTGGGCGGGGCTAAGTTCGGCTGGCATCCAGGCTAACGAAATGCATGTTTCTTAAGTATTTTATTGAAAATTAGAAAGTGTAACAAAATAAAACATGTTGGAAACGTACATTACATAATTACTGTCTTATCGCTGTATTAGGGATGTTAACGGTTAATCGACGATCGATTAATTGTTGATAATACATTTAATGGATAAAATGTATCGATTATCGATTAATCAGGGTCATGTGTGTGCTGCTCAACCGCGAAACACGCGAGTAAAAATGAAGCGAGCGCACCGGAGTTCTGTTTGGGAGCATTTTACAGCTGGAGTTACACCTTCATCATGACTATAAGTTTGCGTGTGCATTCGCAGCCTTTGCTTTGTGCAAATGTAAGTTGTAATATTGGGTTTATTTTGTGTAGGCCTATCTATATACGATTTATCTGATATAGGATGCATCTGGTTAAGAATTAACGCGGCAGTGAAGCGTGCCATGATCATCTTCAGCTTCAGTGCATGCAGCTCCGACAGCAATGCACAACTAATAATGACTATGATTGGGACTGTCATATTACATAACATTAAAAAGAGTACACTATTGTAATAAACATTGTGAATTATTTGGGTTTAGTTGCTCCAGGAAGAGCGCGTGCACAACATGAGTCACACATTCTGAATACGAATATCACGTAACTTAGTTCAAGTTCACTTGTACATTCGCGTCACTTTGTGCAGACATAATTTGTAATATGTTTATTTTGTATATATCTGATTAATCTCATATAGGATGCGTTTCTTTGATTTAAATAACGCGCTAGCAAAGAGCTTCAGTGTACCGGTGTTCATTCAGCGCGTGCGCTCAAACAGCAACGCACAGCTAATTTTATTTCATTATAATTTTTTACATTTTATTTAACCAGGTAAGTCAGTTGAGAACCCGTTCTCATTTACAATGACGACCTGGCCAAGAGGCAGCATAAAAAGCAGGTACAATACAATAAAAACATAATAGAGTTACAAATAACACAGCTATAAACAATGACATATGAAACAAACAACTAACTAAAAACAAGTGCAATGATCTTGTACTATTGACTGAATTGAATTTTTAAAGGAAGAGCGTGAAATAAATGAACTAAGCTTTAAAGTCGATATGACTGGAATCATCTGCAGCAGAAAACTGAAGAGAGCAACGACCAAAAGAGGTACGGACTTTAGGGATGCAGAAATTAATGAAACTGCTAGAGTGCAGATTACGACTAGTATTACGAATATGAAGAAGTGACTGTAAATATGATGCCGTTTTCCCGATAAGAGTTTTATAAATAAACAGAAACCAATGAATTTGTCTACGAGAATGAAGAGAAGGCCAGTTCAATGAAGAATACAAGTGGCAATGGTGAGTGTTAAATGAAGCTCCAGTCACAAAGCGGAGTAACAAAATAACATCCAGTTTATGAAGGAGAGTTTTTGAAGCAGACCTGTAAACTACATCACCATAATCCAAAATTGGAAGCTAACAATGACTATGATTGGGACTGTCATATTACATAACATTAATGAGAACACTATTGTAATAAATGGTTGTGAATTCATTGGGTCTAGTTGGCGTGTTCAGCGCATCGCTCCAGGAAGAACGTCCACACATTCTGATCTGTCATTATATTTGATAATTAAATAAGTAATTTAATTAAATGATCAATCACATGGACTCATTTTACAATCCTATAGCCCTTTATTTAGATTAAAAACCCTTCTCATTCACTTGTTGAGGAACATGGTGTTTTGAGCAGCATTTGCACACCCTGTCATGCTGTTGCTATAATCCACTGATGTACGCGCATATGCAGTATTAAAGGAACACTCCACTATGTTTGAAAATAGGCTCATTTTCCAACTCCCCTAGAGTTAAACAGTTGAGTTTTACCGTTTTTGGAATCCATTCAGCCGATCTCCGGATCTGGCAGTAGCACTTTTAGCATAGCTTAGCATAATTCATTGATTCTGATTAGACCGTTAGCATCTCGCCCAAAAATGACCAAAGAGTTTCTATATTTTTCCTATTTAAAACTGGACTCTTCTGTAGTGACATCATGTACTAAGACTGACGGAAAATGAAAAGTTGTGATTTTCTAGGCCGATATGGCTAGGAACTATACTCTCATTCCTGCGTAATAATCAGGGAACTTTGTGCCGTCCCATGGGTGCAGCGGCGCAGTGATATTACGCAGCGCCTGAAAATAGGCTAACTTCCGTCAACATAACCAGCGTGACAACCTGCTTGCACAGGGAGCGTGCCTTGTAACCATGGAGACGTTTGTGAGAGAGATTCAGAAGATATTTACTTTGGTGCAGATCCTGAACCGTATCTGTTTAAACCGGAATACACTGAAGATGAGCTTTTGGAACGTGAAAGGCAAGAAAGTGTGGCTGAACAGACTGGGGCAGAAGGGAGGAGGAGAGCAGATTCAGAAATAGGGCTGGGTATTGACACAAATTTCACAAATCGATTCGATTCAATATCGATTATTTTGGATGGTACAATACATGGCAAATTTTCTCAAGGAAAACAAATCTCTGAACTAATGCTGTAAACTATGGGAGTCAGTTGTAGCCTACTATAATATTGATGGTAAAAATTAACTGATTTGTATACAAACACTTAAATTACACTTATTTTTTTTTATAATAATAAAGTTATATGAAATATAAACATTTAAATGGTGGCTGTCATAAAAACTTGCCAGATTTATTCAAACATGCATTAAATATTGCAGAACATTAAAAATTATAATGAATATGTAGCCTACTATGGTGCATATATTTATCAAAATGCTCCTCTCTCTGACATCTTTCCGCGGTTGAAACACTGATTGAGCGATTCCATGTGACGTGATACGGATTCGGTAAGTTGTACTGTATCTTTTAACACACTTTCAGATGCTCATTCATGTTTATTTCACGCTGTAACTGGTATTAAAGCGGAAGAGTTCACGTGGGCTCCGCTGCCGCTTCTCTTGAGCTGAGCTGCGCCAGAGCGATCTCACGCCACAGCGTCAAAACGGTAGGCCTATTTATGTTTTTGAATTTCGTAATAAATTGGACGTAATTTGAAATCTGAGACTGTTTCATATCAATAGTAACAAAGATTATTGGGATTTATTGGATGGGAGGCACGCTACAATTTCCTGTTCATTCATCAACTGAAAACAGGATGACTAATGGGTTGTTGGGATTTAAGAAGGGATATCGGTTCGTAAAAATGAGAATCGATTAAAATCGAGAAATCAATATTTTTTACCCAGCCCTACTTTACAACGCACAGAACCATGGATAATCGCACAGGTAAATCCACTACCTAATTTGCTGGCTGCAACTCTGCAACTACACAAACTTAGTGCCGGTCACGTTGGAAGTTACCTAGCTGGGGACTATTTTTAGGCGCTGCGTAATATCACTGTGTCGCTGCACCCATGGGACGGCAGCAAAGTTCCTTGATTATTACGCAGGAATGAGAGTATAGTTCCTAGCCATATCGGCCTAGAAAATCACAACTTTTCATTTTCCGTCGGTCTTAGTACATGATGTCACTACAGAAGAGTCAAGTTTTAAATACAAACCCGATTCCAAAAAAGTTGGGACACTGTACAAATTGTGAATAAAAAAGACTATACAAATTGTGCAATCATTTACAAATCTCATAAACTTATATTTTATTCACAATAGAATATAGATAACATATCAAATGTTGAAAGTGAGACATTTTGAAATGTCATGCCAAATATTGGCTCATTTTGGATTTCATGAGAGCTACACATTCCAAAAAAGTTGGGACAGGTAGCAATAAGAGGCCGGAAAAGTTAAATGTACACATAAGGAACAGCTGGAGGACCAATTTGCAACTTATTAGGTCAATTGGCAACATGATTGGGTATAAAAAGAGCCTCTCAGAGTGGCAGTGTCTCTCAGAAGTCAAGATGGGCAGAGGATCACCAATTCCCCCAATGCTGCGGCGAAAAATAGTGGAGCAATATCAGAAAGGAGTTTCTCAGAGAAAAATTGCAAAGAGTTTGAAGTTATCATCATCTACAGTGCATAATATCATCCAAAGATTCAGATAATCTGGAACAATCTCTGTGCGTAAGGGTCAAGGCCGGAAAACCATACTGGATGCCCGTGATCTTCGGGCCCTTAGACGGCACTGCATCACATACAGGAATGCCACTGTAATGGAAATCACAACATGGGCTCAGGAATACTTCCAGAAAACATTGTCGGTGAACACAATCCACCGTGCCATTCGCCGTTGCCGGCTAAAACTCTATAGGTCAAAAAAGAAGCCATATCTAAACATGATCCAGAAGCGCAGGCGTTTTCTCTGGGCCAAGGCTCATTTAAAATGGACTGTGGCAAAGTGGAAAACTGTTCTGTGGTCAGACGAATCAAAATTTGAAGTTCTTTTTGGAAAACTGGGACGCCATGTCATCCGGACTAAAGAGGACAAGGACAACCCAAGTTGTTATCAGCGCTCAGTTCAGAAGCCTGCATCTCTGATGGTATGGGGTTGCATGAGTGCGTGTGGCATGGGCAGCTTACACATCTGGGAAGGCACCATCAATGCTGAAAGGTATATCCAAGTTCTAGAACAACATATGCTCCCATCCAGACGTCGTCTCTTTCAGGGAAGACCTTGCATTTTCCAACATGACAATGCCAGACCACATACTGCATCAATTACAACATCATGGCTGCGTAGAAGAAGGATCCGGGTACTGAAATGGCCAGCCTGCAGTCCAGATCTTTCACCCATAGAAAACATTTGGCGCATCATAAAGAGGAAGATGCGACAAAGAAGACCTAAGACAGTTGAGCAACTAGAAGCCTGTATTGGACAAGAATGGGACAACATTCCTATTCCTAAACTTGAGCAACTTGTCTCCTCAGTCCCCAGACGTTTGCAGACTGTTATAAAAAGAAGAGGGGATGCCACACAGTGGTAAACATGGCCTTGTCCCAACTTTTTTGAGATGTGTTGATGCCATGAAATTTAAAATCAACTTATTTTTCCCTTAAAATGATACATTTTCTCAGTTTAAACATTTGATATGTCATCTATGATGTATTCTGAATAAAATATTGAAATTTGAAACTTCCACATCATTGCATTCTGTTTTTATTCACAATTTGTACAGTGTCCCAACTTTTTTGGAATCGGGTTTGTAGGAAAAATATAGAAACTCTTTGGTCATTTTTAGGCGAGATGCTAACGGTCTAATCAGATTCAATGAATTATGCTAAGCTATGCTAAAAGTGCTACTGCCAGATCCGGAGATCGACTGAATGGATTCGAAAACGGTAAAACTCAACTGTTTAACTCTAGGGGAGTTGGAAAATGAGCCTATTTTCAAAAATAGTGGAGTGTTCCTTTAAGGCTAACGATTTATCGATTAATTGATCGTTAATTTAAACGACGATCGATCATGGGAATTTGTGTAAATTGACATCCCTACACTGTATTAATTTAAAGTTTGGAAATACAATGAATGGATTGTAAAACTGTCGAACTAAACATTTATTTGTTTTATTATTTATTTATTTACTTTTATTTACCACAGTTTTAAGGGTTTAGGCTATAGTAAATGTTTAAAATTGATTAATCTAAACAGATTTTTTAGTTTTGTTATATTCAGGTTGCAGCAGTTCTCAGATCAGCACACATTACACATAGGCCTGCTGATGCAGCGTTTCTCGAATCACCAGTACAGAACCCAGAACGGTTTCTTTCGGACACGTTTGACCCTGAGAACCGATGAGCTGAGATACTGAGCATGCGTGATAGCGCCATCTGAACCGAACCGTTTCTCTCAGACAGCTGATGCTGCGGGTGAACCGAGGACTTGTGGACGTTTATGTCAATGTAAGTTTATAATATGAGTAAAACATCTGCGTTTACACGTCAGCGGCTGTATTAGGTGCTTTTGTAAAACGTAAATGAAAGAAACTTATGCAAGATGATGATGATGATTATTATTATTATACTAAGTTATGATAAATTACTTTATTTGAATGTATTTTCATCCGCTGGGATGATAGAATTGATGTCATTACGCGAGGACGTAAAAAAAACCGTTGAACCGGTTCATTGAAACGAACTGTCCGAAAGAACCGGTTCGCGGAAAAGAACCGGACTTCCCATCACTAATGTACATTAACACAAGTGTATAGTCTCACACTTTTCAACACAGCTTTGAATTATGAACTGGTAATGTAACACTTACATTTCATTGTCATATACATCCTCACACTATCAGTGAATCAGCACAAAATAAACTCATTACACAGAATTAATGAATATAGTATAACATGAAACACTATGGCTGAATCCGAAATCGCCCCCTATACCCTCAAATAGGGCATTATTTGAGGGGACAGCCATTTTTAGTGGTGTCCGAAACCATAGTGGACATTATTGAGTGCACTCATTCAATCCCACATGGCACCGCAATAACGAGTGTACACAGGGTTGAAACAAAGTCTAAGCTTTTACATTTTTTAAAGTTTTAATACGAAATTCAAACAATAAATACCGTTATGGCGCACTTAATGTGGCATAACAGTTAAAGCCAGAGCCGTTGAAAAACAGAGTTTCTCCCGGCGGCGCGCGCGGTCACGTGGTTCATGGAGCTCTCTTGTTCCTCTCAAACCAGCGCTGTCAATACATTTGAATGGCTTAAGCGGATAGACAACAGCAGTGCAGCATAGTGTGCATTGATTATTACGTCAACCACATTTACAGTATCATTTTATTATGGAGAGTGATGGAGATGCAACATTGTTAACATTAATGTTAATGTTTTTCTTGTATTTAACCCTCAGATATTCCTTACTAATTGGTCACACTCATACTCATTGGTGGTCAAATGTGACCATACACCTTAACTATTTTTCAATTAAATGTTCTATATTGAAGTTCAATAATATTTATTGAATATTTTGAGGAGATCTTTTGGTACTAAATAGGCTACTATTTGTGCAATAATTATGGTCCATTAATGACCACTTAAAATATTTTTCTTCTAATGTTTTTATTATTTATATTACAACTATAGTGTAGTAATTAAGGTTAAAATAGAGAATTCCAATTTAAAGTATTGCAGATCATAACTGCTTACTTATTTTTGCATTTGAATAAATATTTAGACACGATCAAACACTAGATTTCTTTAAATGTGAAATTTTAAAACGTTAATATCCTAATACATATACCCACATCCTAATATTTTTAATACTTATATAAGCACACACACAAGTGAATATTAATGAGTGCGAGCAAATATAATTTAACCCAAGAAAAGTTTAAAATAGTGCTTATAAGGAAAAATAAGTTTGACTTTTATGTACAGTAGGCTATATACATATGAATTGATACTGAATCAAGATCGAAATCTAATTTTCAAATCGAAATTTGCCCCCGCAAAAAAATCTCACTCCAACCTGAACTTAAAAGTTGCCAACCCTGGTGTACAGCCGATGTACACTCAACGGCTGTCCGAATTCACTCACTCGTTTTCATTCACTCCTTAAAGTGAACTATATTAGTGGACTAACGTAGGGAATAGTGAATGAGGGTTTAGGGGTGACTTCGGATTCAGCCATACTGTGCGATAAACACACTTCATATACTCGGTGCTAATCGCGGCACATATGCTAACCATGTGCAGAACGGATCAATAGCGCTAATACAGAGTTTACAGACATAGCACTCACATACACATCGCAAAACTTAGTCTTTTCTTATACTCAGTTACAGCAGTGATGGTGTGCCTTTTATACAGTTTATACCTGTAAAGGATGATATTAGAAATGTTCTAGCGATGCTTCTTCTTCAACGTTGCTCTTTATCGTGAATGAAGTATCGCGAGAACTCCCTCTACAAATGTACGCACGTATAACCAATCACACGTCCATCTCCAGAAACAATAATATAACGTATTAATTTGAAGTAATAATGCTCATTATAGAACCCAAAATATTTATAACAAGCATTTTGATTAGAACAATAATGATAATGATTATATAGATTGGATATAAATCTGTAAATAATCCCTTAAAGCATGAAAATCACAGAAATACATAAGAAAACGAACGAATAGTGATAATTATGCAACATACAGTGGGGAGAACAAGTATTTGATACACTGCCGATTTTGCAGGTTTGCCCACTTACAAAGCATGTAGAAGTCTGTAATTATTATCATAGGTACTCTTCAACTGTGAGAGATGGAATCTAAAACAAAAATCCAGAAAATTATATTGTATGATTTTTAAGTAATTCATTTGCATTTTATTGCATGACATAAGTATTTGATACATCAGAAAAGCAGAACTTAATATTTGGTACAGAAACCTTTGTTTGCAATTACAGAGATCATACGTTTCCTGTAGTTCTTGACCAGGTTTGCACACACTGCAGCAGGGATTTTGGCCCACTCCTCCATACAGACCTTCTCCAGATCCTTCAGGTTTCGGGGCTGTCGCTGGGCAATACAGACTTTCAGCTCCCTCCAAAGATTTTCTATTGGGTTCAGGTCTGGAGACTGGCTAGGCCACTCCAGGACCTTGAGATGCTTCTTACGGAGCCACTCCTTAGTTGCCCTGGCTGTGTGTTTCGGGTCGTTGTCATGCTGGAAGACCCAGCCACGACCCATCTTCAATGCTCTTACTGAGGGAAGGAGGTTGTTGGCCAAGATCTCGCGATACATGGCCCCATCCATCCTCCCCTCAATACGGTGCAGTCGTCCTGTCCCCTTTGCAGAAAAGCATCCCCAAAGAATGATGTTTCCACCTCCATGCTTCACGGCTGGGATGGTGTTCTTGGGGTTGGACTCATCCTTCTTCTTCCTCCAAACACGGCGAGTGGAGTTTAGACCAAAAAGCTCTATTTTTGTCTCATCAGACCACATGACCTTCTCCCATTCCTCCTCTGGATCATCCAGATGGTCATTGGCAAACTTCAGACGGGCCTGGACATGCGCTGGCTTGAGGAGGGGGACCTTGTGTGCGCTGCAGGATTTTAATCCATGACGGCGTAGTGTGTTACTAATGGTTTTCTTTGAGACTGTGACACAGCTCTCTTCAGGTCATTGACCAGGTCCTGCCGTGTAGTTCTGGGCTGATCCCTCACCTTCCTCATGATCGTTGATGCCCCACGAGGTGAGATCTTGCATGGTGCCCCAGACCAAGGGAGATTGACCGTCATCTTGAACTTCTTCCATTTTCTAATAATTGCGCCAACAGTTGTTGCCTTCTCACCAAGCTGCTTGCCTATTGTCCTGTAGCCCATCCCAGCCTTGTGCAGGTCTACAATTTTATCCCTGATGTCCTTACACAGCTCTCTGGTCTTGGCCATTGTGGAGAGGTTGGAGTCTGATTGATTGAGTGTGTGGACAGGTGTCTTTTATACAGGTAACAAGTTCAAACAGGTGCAGTTAATACAGGTAATGAGTGGAGAACAGGAGGGCTTCTTAAAGAAAAACTAACAGGTCTGTGAGAGCCGGAATTCTTACTGGTTGGTAGGTAATCAAATACTTATGTCATGCAATAAAATGCAAATGAATTATTTAAAAATCATACAATGTGATTTTCTGGATTTTTGTTTTAGATTCCGTCACTCACAGTTGAAGTGTACCTATGATAAAAATTACAGACCTCTACATGCTTTGTAAGTGGGCAAACCTGCAAAATCGGCAGCGTATCAAATACTTGTTCTCCCCACTGTATATCACAGGATATATATATATATATATATATATATATATGAAGAAGAAATTGATAATTATAATGAGAATTATTCAGTATAACACAAATGAACAAAATGTAAATGAATGAGAAAGATCATTTATAGCCTTTCAGGTCCAGTTCGAAGGGATGGGAAAGTGGACCGGGAAAAGCTACACTTGTCTTTTATTTCATCCTAGGTGTCATTTATAGATGATATTTATATTTAATATCAATGTTTATTTCACTAAATCACCTCTGCTGTACTAAGCATACTCAACTGGACACTAATGTTAATTTCGTTAACGAAAATATGACGAAAAATGTTCGTTGATGACCTTTTTTTAATGACGAAGACGAGATGACACAAACGTCATTAAACGATAACGGGGGATAGGAGCGTTCATGCTTGCGGTTGCCAGATTTCACTCATTCAAATCCCCCAATCAGAGCTTTTCTGTTAAAAGAACACGTGTTCGGTGTTTTACTTAAACTGTGCAATCATGTGCACTCGAGCCCTCTCTCTCGCGCGTGCGCGTTTGTGCTGTTTGTGCGAGTAAATCTGCCATCAAACCTTCAGTGATGAACTGTAATAAATCCAAACATGATCTCTCGACTATCTGTGATTGTGTTTGCTGAATAACTGCACTTACTAGGGAACCCTAGATAAGCAAATTTGTGTGCCTAACCTAGGCTACTTAATTTAGACCAACTAAAATCAGTATCTTATCAGTTTTTTATAGTTCTCTTTGCGTGCGTCTCTCTCCAACACACAAGTTCGTGTTCTTGATCGTACTTTGCTTTGGGGTAAAAATAGCTTTGAAATACCTTTGCAGCATTATACGGTTGATGAACATCCCGACGCCGTTTAGATGAATAGCCTATGTGAATATGTGCTGCGCACATGTTAAAAAAAACACACAACAAATGACATTTTAAAGAGAAAGCGTCTGATCTGATTATATCAATATGGATACGTTTGCACCAGCTCTGCGATTTAGCACTCCAGTCAAGTCACGTTTATTTATTTCACTTTATACAATATAGCATAGCCTATTGCTTTAAAGCCACAAACATAATAACTATCTATAGGGCCTACTGTAATTAAGACATGTATTCAAGAAATGTATTAAAAACAGAAAGATGTAGCCTATCGTTTCATCCTTATACTCAAAGGCCGCGGAAACAGGCCAATGGGTTACACACGTCAATACATTCCCAACGTTCTTGGTTTTCTTATTTATTAAAATATACAGGCAATCGGTTGATGAAACATTGCTTAAAATTAAGATACAATTTATACAAAACGAAATTCACTTTTAAAAAAAAAGGCTTTCTACAAAACACTCAATGAAGTGGTCAAAATCATGTCTGACCCACTCCATGTCTCCCGACATATTGCGCATCTTATGATATAGCCTATACTCATGCTTGTCACTTTTCATAATCAACATAGATGAAATTAAAAAAATAATATTATAGCCTACTATTTAAACATAAGTATGAAACTAAATAGGCTACGTTTTCTATAACCCTCTTGCTGACGAATGCGCCGGCGCGTTCTGATGGGTTTTTTCTTTTATGACAGCGGAAACAACTCACAATACTCCGTCATTTTTAGCCATACAGATAAGTGCAAGACATAATTATAAACTATAAATTGTCTACTTTTGTGTACACTCACAATAACAACATCGTTGTGGTTTTGTAAAATAAATAAAAACAGGGTGCGCTTTCAGCTGTCTCTGCGAGAATCTTTCTGAAACACGTCTCAAAGATTAACTGAAACTCAGCGAAAACTTATCACATAAACATGAAACATACGTCTAAAGAAAGCTTGAAATCGCTACTTTTAAATAAAACAATTCACATTTTAGAGTGAATTGTGGTGCACGCTGGCATAGAGCGGAATATTGAGTGGAGCGTCACACCACTCTGCTTCGCTCACATGCTCTGATATATATACTAAGAAATGGTCGTCAGTAAGCGGTAGAGCACGAATGACGTGTAATTTTCGAATTTCAAACCAGCACATTTCATTTGAAATGTGATCACGTGTCACAATATTCTGCGGAGTCACTTCGTTGCCAGGGGCCCACTTGCGATGTGGGCAGGGCCCCAGTGCGGCTGCACTGCCTGCACTGTCTGTAGTTACGCCCCTGTGCCTATAGGATTTTATATATTTTCTCCAACAACTTATATGCATATAGAATGGTGCATAAAACAAATTCATAAGTAAAATAATACATAAATAATAAAATAAATAATAAATCAGCCATAGTGAATTTCAAATGATCAAGGGCTTAGTGCGCTCCATGTAAACCTTATGCAAAAAAGAGTTTAAAAAAAAAAAAAAAAAAAGAGTGGTTTCAGGATCCCAAAACGCCGGATCTGTCTGGACGAAAAGCTGATACGATACAATTTTTTTACGTATACAGCTAACCGCGTCTCCGTGTGGACGGGGCCTAAGACTGCGACTAAATTTAAAAATAGCTGACGAAATTAACACTACTGGACACATCCACTAATGTTCAAGTCATTTCAGGGCTTAATTTGCATAGAAAAATGCAGTGTCCACAAACCCACTATGTGGCGGCCACTGAATACATTGGAAATGGGACGTAAGTGAATAAAACATTCAAATGCAAACAATGCACCCATGCCCACTTAAAGCGAACTCAAGTCTGCTCCTGAGACGAGGCGGGCTGTATTTCCTTTAGTTTTCCCTTCTGTTAGCAAGTAACTTTAAATATCAAGTCATGTCCTGAAGACTTTTTCTATATTAAAGAGGTGTCTCGTGATAAAGTTACAGAAGTGACTGTAAACATGAGGACATTCACACTGCATTAATCAAGAGATATCACAGCTGTCTGTTGGAGCCGATTACTTATTTAGTGAATGTGTCAATACAAACAAAAATATTCCCAGAGAGCTGGCAAATAGCAATAATCCCAGCGGTCTATAAATCGGGAGGTAAGGGTATAGTAACGATAGGCCTCTGGAGAAGATCGTCGGGCAGTTAGTGGAACATTTAGAGTCAAACCAGTTGCTTTATCCACAGCTGGTTGGATTTAGAGACAAATATTCCACAGAAACAGATAAAAATCTCACTAGGAATAAAGGAAATGTTGTCC
>CM077173.1:160000-165000 GCA_039654105.1 Coreius guichenoti
GGAATCAATTAAAAAAAAAAAGACATGAATAGACACGAATAGGCAATGGGATTTTTTAAAATCACCAAGACATTTCTAGGTTTCAGGCCAAACTTTTTTTAAACCAAACTTTGTTTAAGGATGATTCTCAGCTATGTTATGAAAGATATTACAGAATGATCTGATATATCATTTTTCTTTATGCAGTATGCGGGTCAAATGGACATAAGCGGGTTTTCCCATTCAACGCCATGTCTCTCTACACTGGATCTAATGTGTTCTTGGAGCAACACGTAATGACAAAAGAAGTGGGAGGAGTAATTAGCAACATTTTCATAATATCATCTAATATTTCATAGGAATATTGATGTATAAGTTCTGAACACACTTCTTGTGTCTCCCAGAATGCCTGATAAACATGATGTAAGTGGACATGTATGAAATCAATGTTTCGTAACAGAAAGT
Organism: Coreius guichenoti; assembly: GCA_039654105.1. NCBI lineage: Eukaryota > Metazoa > Chordata > Actinopteri > Cypriniformes > Gobionidae > Coreius > Coreius guichenoti. The sequence continues at coordinate 160,445 of CM077173.1, forward strand.
CACATTTTGATTAGAAACCTTTTTACATTTTCCTGAGATGTTGATTTATGACAAACAATTTGAAAATTATTCAGATTTAAATGAGAATTACAAAATATTTCCATGAGAGTGCTAAATTTGATCACTAAATTAATGTCAGTCATGTTTACAGTCCAATGAGAGTCAGTTGTCATGGTGAAACCTCCAAACATTTGGTCTCGCTGGTCTTTACAGGACATCCAGAAAATAGTTCAAATCTAAGCCACAGCTGTAACTGCGTCTCTGAGCAACACACGCGGTGTTTCCTTGAAACAGCACTTTGAATGAATCGCTTGAATCAATGATTCAATGACTAAGATAGATTAAGAGTCAAACCTATGTGCCTTTGTCACACTTCCATGTTTGAAAAGCAGAAGCAAGCTCAGCGTAAAATAGGCTTCCGCTGCCTGTATCAGTGGCAGTGCCCATAGCACGAAATTGTAGTAATTTATTGATGTAGCCTACAGTTCATAACAGATAGCCATCATCTAAATCAAAATTTCACAAACTTTTTGGGGCCATGGACCACTCATGATTAGCCTCAGTGGCGTAACTTTAACCTAGTAATGACGGACCCCGGTGCAGCCACAAATATCATAATATCTATATAGGCCTACTGTAATTAAGACATGTATTCAAGAAATGTATTAAAAACAGAAAGACGCTATAGTTTCAGCCTTATACTCAAAGGCTGCGGAAACAGGCCAGTGGGTTCGTTACGCATGTCAATACATTCCCGACGTTCTTGGTTTGCTTCTTATTTATTAAAGTACAGGCAATTGGCTGATGAAACATTGATTAAAATTAAGATACAATTTATACAAAACGAAATTCACTTTAAAAGAAAGACTTTCTACAAAACACTCAATGAAGTGGTCAAAATCATGTCTGACACACTCCATGTCTTCTGACATTGCGCATTTTATGATGTAGCCTATCTTACTCTGTCATGCTGCTCACTTTTCATAATCAACATAGATGAGATAAAAAAAAATAATATCAGTTTAATATTTAAACAGCCTAACTATGAAACTAAATACACTACGTTTTCTTTAACCCTCTGTCCGATGAATGCATCGACGCCTTCTGATGGGTTTTTTCCTTTATGACAGCGGAAACAACTCACAATACTCCATCATTTTTAGCCATACAGATAAGTGCAAGACATAATTATAAACTATAAACTGTCTACTTTTATTTGTGTACACTCACAATAACAACAAAGGCCGTGGATTCACAACAAATCCTTTAAAATGTAACGAAATTCATAACAAGAATAAAAATATAAATGTAAAACAAACAAATTATAATGCCATTCATTAGCCTTCAAACAATATTTATTTTAAAGCCTAAACGAATTTAGGCCAGCCTATTTAAAGTGAAACTGAAACCAGAGTTGCTCCTCTCTCATTCTGCACAAATCCAAATGTTTCTGTATTCGCACTTGGATGCTAAACTATTTATTATGGTAACAATGCTTTGTATGACTCGTGTCTCAGTCTAAAACAGCATTCACATGAGCAAAAGCGTGTTGGAATAACACCACTGCACTGTAGAGCGGTAGTCACGATTGTATACAACAGACAATATAAATTGAGCCAAATAACTTTTTCTATTTGGTTGACTGCATTTTTAGTTTGATGATGAATAGGTTGTGAAGTTTGGATTTTCCCCTTATAGGCCTATAGCAGCGTAACAACTTAAAATAGCCTACTCCATCATTTATGGTATTGTAGCTTGTCTGTATAGACTATGTGTTGTAGCATATTTGAGTTTATTTATTATAAGTTGTGTATTTGTTTATTATTAGGCTATGTGCATATTTATTTAGAACATTTAGTTAATTACCGTTCCCCTGTCGGGTTGTAGTCACTGCGTATGGAGAGATGTTTGAATTTCATGGTGGTAACAAAGTTTTTGGCTTGGAATTTCGTTTGTTGGAAATATGAACTGAATTTAGAAATGCTTTTAAAATTAAAAACTTTGCGTTTAATAAACAAAATACATTTTTGAAATGAAGACAGTGTTTGGAGTGGAGTGCATGCAAAATAATCTGTTCCCTGAATCCACGGCCTGTTGTTGTTATTGTGAGTGTACACAAATAAAAAGTAGACAGTTTATAGTTTATAATTATGTCTTGCACTTATCTGTATGGCTAAAAATGAAGGAAAAAAGCCATCAGAAGGCGTCGGCGCATTCATCGGACAGAGGGTTAAAGAAAACGTAGCCTGTTTAGTTTCATAGTTAGGCTATGTTTAAATAGTAGCCTATAAAAGATGATGATTTTTTACCTTTTATAAGATGATGTATAAAAGGTAAAAAAGATGATTTCTGTCACTGCTGTGAAGTGACCACCACACAGAATATGAAGAATATCATAAACTTTAGGAGTCAGCTGACCACGGCAGTCCTAAACCCGCCAAGGTACTGGCACAATAACACACTCAGCAAAATATTGTCTAAATCCCAGAAAATATCGAGATATCCTTTGTCAATATCGCACACCCCTAGTCCCAGGACGATATAAATGACTCGCTTCACAGATACAGCAGAGAAAGGAAAGGAGATCCGTACGACCCTCAGATGTGTGTGCATGAGGAGGTTTACCCTCGTTCAGTTCATGAGCTGAAGAGAGACACTCACTGTCCATGAAGTCTGCGTCTCGTCCAGCCTGAGCGAGTCTCAGTCTGTTCACACACACGCGCAGCTCCATGATTAACCGCCGTGTTCTGACGTCTGGCCGAGCCACATCCACCTCCAGCTCTGGGTTATTGATCTGATTCACCAGGCCATCGGCGGTAACAGACGGCAGGTATCTACACACACACACACACACACGTTACTCGTCACACACACTTCAGCTGAGGTTCAGGATGCTCTCTTTCTCTCCCTCACCTGCCGCGCGTCTGTCCGTTCCAGCAGCGGTCCTCATTGGTCACGTCCGCGGCCATGTGTTCATCATTACAGATGGTGTGAGGCAGCGCTACCCAGAATCCCCTCATGGGCCGCAGACGCTCCTGCAGCTCCTCCACCTGAGCACAGCCATGAGTCAGTTATCACATCAGTGTGACGGGTGTTGGAGATCATGTTCTCTGCGGCTCACCAGGCGGTCCAGGTTGGTTCCTGATGCGGTGGTGGGCTTCTCCTCAGCGCTGTAGGCTCTGAAGGCCGGTTTGCCATCGCCTCTCCCTCTCGAGGAGCGTTTGCTTCTGGCAGGAGTTGGCCGAGGAATCCCACAGCCCTGAAACACCTGAAGCACATCACATGAGCTCAACACACTCATCCGTCCAGCACTGATCTCAGGAGACACTAAACATCATTTCATTGCTCGAGTGTCCCTTCAATTAAATCGGACAAAAAGCCAGATTTCTTTTGTCATCATCATCATCATCATCATCATCATCACACAATACTGTATTCCATGGGTTTTCAGCCGGAGGTCTGCAGGGGGTCCACCCATTCATGTTTGATCACAAATAATTGAAGTGAAATTCAAAAATAAGCACCCTGAAATGAAAGCACAGCACCCTCCGTTGAGCCTGTAATAGTATCATATTACTGGCGAAACATTGCGTTTTTGAGTCTGCGCTCTGGAGAACGTGAAATCTTCCTATTTACAGCGTGTTTTCGAGCGGTGAGAAATGTGGCCAATCACAGACATGTTTGTTGATCTCTGGAACGCAATGGCCAATCACAGGTGTTTACGTCCCACTCACCACTCAAAACGCTGGAGTTTTTGTTCAGTGATGAGTTCTGCTCAAATCCTCTCATTAACAAAGACACGATGCAAGTAAGAGATTCATTCTGCAGTGTAGACAACTTTACTGATTTTAATGGAACGCTGTGAGATGAGTGACAGCTTATTGTGATTGTAAAGTGAGCGCTCTTTCGAGGCTATAGCTATAATCTGTTGAATAAAAGTATTGTTTTTCATGCTGCTAAGAGGAACGACGGCCAATTACACGCTGCAAAGTTTTGGAAGTGACGTCTACATATAAATGCCTGATTTATGCACTCTCGAAATTGCAATTGACAGTGATAACTACAGCATGAGACAAAAATATGGCATGCCAAAACAGATACGATGTAAATGCAGAATCATAGATTAAAAATATTCGTATCAATATATATATCAGTGGTGTGCGGTGGTTTTAAATTGAGGAGGCAAAGTCCTCTTTTTTTTTTTTTTTTATATACATCAAATGTGGATTTATGTCCCTGTTACACCTCATTTTCCTGGTTAAATACACATTACATAAAAAGAGAGACCAAATACATTCTATTTTGTATCTTTATGTCATGTTCTATTTATTAAAATCAAGTATACATTTCATCAAGTTTTTACACATTTTTATATTTATTCCAAAATAAGAACTAAAGGCAGTAACAATTTAAACAACATATATTATTTGTGAACTAACGTTCAGCTTTTCTTTTTAATAGTCAACTTATTCTCATCAGTCATCATCAAGCTTGTACATGTACACTGTACACAGACACGACGATGTGCCTTTAACTCACTAAACCCCACAGTCATC
>CM077173.1:167500-222500 GCA_039654105.1 Coreius guichenoti
ACACACGCTCTCACACACACGCTCACACACACACACACGCTCTCACACACACACACGCTCTCACACACACACACGCTCTCACACACACACACACACACGCTCTCACACACACACACACACGCTCTCACACACACACACACGCTCGCGTGCGAAAGCACGCACGCACACTCACTCTCTGACACACGCACACACGCACACTCTCACGCTATGACGTGTGACGTTGAGACTCATTCTGTCAGGACGAGCCAGTAACAAACTGTAAAGTGTAATGAGCCGAGGAAGCGCTTCTGTCACACACCTGACAGGACGTGTGTGTGACGGATGGTTTCTCAGCATCTCTCTCATTCAGTCATGCGTGTTGTACCTTTGCAGAGACGGTGATGCTGTTCTCCTGCATGTACATGATGCCTTCAGAAACCTTCACTGCGATGGAGTCCGCGGCCAGCTCGAAGTGAAACGGCCCGCTGAGCTTCTGCCCCAGCAGCATCAGAGCGTCTGCAGTGAACACACACATACACACATCAGCTGTTTCACACACACTCTCTCAACACTGAGATGAGGTTTGAGCTTCCGCCTTCACCATGTGTGATGTTTATATGTGAATAAAAGCCTAAATGAATCATCTCTCGTGTGTCATGTCTCTCGATTCATTTTACCACGTTTATGTACATTATTGAAGCTAGAAAATGTTGCACACTTTTATTGGATGGACAAAAGAGGTGAGAGAATACAAATATATTGTGCCAACATGAGGGAGAGTAATGACAGAATGATGATTTGTGGGTGAGTGAGATGCTCTTCTTCCTCACCAATGAAGTTGTTCCACTCAGAGTCTAGGTCAGCCTGATTGGCCAGGCAGCCCTTCATGACGTTCAGGCACAGCGAATGACAGGGCTTGAGTGAAGGAGATCCACGACACAGTGGACAGAACCACTGCCGCATCAGCGCCCGGACACACTCCGATCCTACAGTCAGCTGCACACACACACACACACACACACACACACGTCTATTAGGTTTCATGGGAGAACAGTAGAAGTGTCAGCTTTGGGTTGTTAGGAGACGGTTGCCTCAGGCTTCACGGTTTACCGATCAGCTGCTGCTGTTTTTGTGGTTGTGAGCTCAGTTATGAGTTGTATCAGTTTTTTTTAATGGCCAGCTCTGAGAATCATTCCCTCACCTCTGTGGCCTTCTTCACGATGTCTCTGCCGGCGGCTAAACCCTGAACCAGCGCCCGCGCCGCAGTGAGCGCTCGAGACACCTGCCAATCACAGCACAGACAGGTGAAGGATATAGTGATGATGATTATTATAGTAATGATGATATGATAACAGAGTTTTAATAACTGTAAGAGAACAGGGAGTCACAGAGAACTATAATGATAACGACACAGAGGAATGATAAAAACACTGACAGCCAATCACAATCCATCCTGCTTTACAGAGCTCACAGATTCACAGTGACAGCCGACAAATCTGTAGCGCTGATAATAAACGGAATGATATCGCTGATATTATAGTTATCGTTCTTGGTGTGAACGGGCCTTGAGTTCTCTCAACTCTTCTGTCTCACAGTATTTCATGTTTTGGAAGAACAACATCATGTGATCTTGTGAGAATGTGTGTCAGATCAGAGAAATCTTTATTACCTGTGTGTGTAGTTTATGTGGCAGGTCTCCAAACGGCTGCAGTTGCTCTGCGTGTTTGCTGACACACTCCAGATAGTCCTCTGTGAACTGATACTGAGGGTTAACCAGAGAGAACATGCGCTCGACCAGTCCTGCCCAGAAGTCAGCCAGAACCTCAGACAGACTCACGGTGCCACCTACAGAAAGACAGATCAGACAGACAGACAGACAGATCAGAGAGATCAGAGAGATCAGACAGACAGATCAGAGAGATCAGACAGATCAGAGAGACAGACAGATCAGAGAGAGATCAGAGAGACAGACAGATCAGAGAGACAGACAGACAGACAGATCAGAGAGATCAGACAGACAGACAGATCAGAGAGACAGACAGACAGACAGATCAGAGAGACAGACAGACAGACAGATCAGAGAGACAGACAGATCGACAGATCAGAGAGATCAGAGAGACAGATCAGAGAGATCAGACAGACAGACAGATCAGAAAGATCAGACAGACAGATCAGAGAGATCAGACAGACAGATCAGAGAGACAGATCGATCAGAGAGATCAGAGAGACAGACAGACAGATCAGACAGACAGATCAGAGAGATCAGACAGACAGACAGATCAGAAAGACAGACAGACAGACAGACAGATCAGAGAGATCAGACAGACAGATCAGACAGATCAGAGAGACAGACAGATCAGACATATCAGAGAGATCAGACAGACAGATCAGACAGACAGATCAGAGAGACAGACAGACAGATCAGAGAGATAGATCAGAGAGATAGACAGACAGATCAGAGAGATAGATCAGAGAGATCAGACAGGCAGATCAGAGAGATAGATAGATCAGAGAGATCAGACAGACAGATCAGAGAGATAGATAGATCAGAGAGATCAGACAGACAGAGAGACAGACAGACAGATCAGAGAGACAGACAGACAGATCAGAGAGATAGATCAGAGAGATAGACAGACAGATCAGAGAGATAGATCAGAGAGATCAGACAGGCAGATCAGAGAGATAGATAGATCAGAGAGATCAGACAGACAGATCAGAGAGATAGATAGATCAGAGAGATCAGACAGACAGAGAGACAGACAGACAGACAGATCAGAGAGACAGATCAGAGAGATAGATCAGAGAGATCAGACAGACAGATCAGACAGACAGACAGACCAGAGATCAGACAGACAGATCAGACAGACAGACAGACCAGAGATCAGACAGACAGATCAGATCAGAAAGATCAGACAGACAGATCAAAGAGATCAGACAGACAGATCAGAGAGATCAGACAGACAGATCAGACAGATCAGAGAGACAGACAGACAGACAGACAGACAGGCAGATCAGAGAGATCAGACAGACAGACAGATAGATCAGAGAGACAGATCAGAGAGACAGACTCATGGTGCCACCTAGAGACAGATCAGAGAGACAGACAGAGATCAGAGAGACAGACAGACCGATCAGAGACAGAGACAGAGAGATCAGACAGACAGACTCACGGTGCCACCTACAGACAGACAGATCAGAGACACAGACAGATCAGAGAGACAGAGAGATCAGACAGACAGACAGACAGACTTGCGGTGCCACCTACAGACAGATCAGAGAGACAGACAGACAGATCAGAGAGACAGATCAGAGAAATCAGAGAGACAGACTCACGGTGCCACCTACAGACAGATCAGAGAGACAGAGAGAGATCAGAGAGAGAGAGATCAGAGAGACAGAGAGAGATCAGAGAGACAGACTCACGATGCCACCTACAGACAGATCAGAGAGACAGATCAGAGAGATCAGACAGACCGATCAGAGAGACAGACTCACAGTGCCACCTACAGACAGATCAGAGACAGATCAGAGACACAGATCAGAGAGACAGACTCATGGTGCCACCTACAGACAGATCAGAGAGACAGACTTACGGTGCCACCTACAGACAGACAGATCAGAGACAGACAAACTCACAGTGCCACCTACAGACAGATCAGAGAGATAGATCAGAGAGATAGACAGACAGATCAGAGAGATAGATCAGAGAGATCAGACAGACAGATCAGAGAGATAGATAGATCAGAGAGATCAGACAGACAGAGAGACAGACAGACAGACAGATCAGAGAGACAGATCAGAGAGATAGATCAGAGAGATCAGACAGACAGATCAGAGAGACAGACAGACAGATCAGAGAGACAGACAGACAGATAAGAGAGATCAGAGAGATCAGACAGACAGATCAGAGAGATTAGACAGACAGATCAGACAGACAGATCAGAGAGATCAGACAGACAGATCAGACAGACAGACAGACCAGAGATCAGACAGACAGATCAGACCAGAGATCAGACAGACAGATCAGACAGACAGACAGACCAGAGATCAGACAGACAGATCAGATCAGACAGACAGATCAAAGAGATCAGACAGACAGATCAGAGAGATCAGACAGATCAGACAGACAGATCAGATCAGACAGACAGATCAAAGAGATCAGACAGACAGATCAGAGAGATCAGACAGATCAGACAGACAGATCAGAGAGACAGACAGACAGACAGACAGATCAGAGAGAGATCAGAGAGACAGACAGACAGATCAGAGAGACAGACAGACAGACAGACAGACAGATCAGAGAGACAGACAGACAGACAGATCAGAGAGACAGACAGACAGATCAGAGAAACAGACAGACAGATCAGAGAGATCAGACAGACAGATCAGAGAGACAGATCAGAGAGATCAGACAGACAGATCAGAGAGATCAGACAGACAGATCAGAGAGATCAGACAGACAGACAGATCAGAGAGACAGACAGACAGACAGACAGACAGATCAGAGAGATCAGACAGACAGATCAGAGAGACAGATCAGAGAGACAGATCAGAGAGACAGATCAGAGAGACAGACAGACAGATCAGAGAGACAGACAGACAGACAGATCAGAGAGACAGACAGATCAGACAGATCAGAGAGACAGACAGATCAGACAGATCAGAGAGACAGACAGATCAGACAGATCAGAGAGACAGACAGACAGATCAGATCAGAGAGACAGACAGACAGATCAGAGAGATCAGACAGACAGATCAGAGAGACAGACAGACAGATCAGAGAGACAGATCAGAGAGATCAGACAGATAGATAGATCAGAGAGATCAGAGAGACAGACAGACAGATCAGAGAGACAGATCAGAGAGATCAGACAGATAGATAGATCAGAGAGATCAGACAGACAGAGAGACAGACAGACAGACAGATCAGAGAGACAGATCAGAGAGATAGATCAGAGAGATCAGACAGACAGATCAGAGAGATCAGACAGACAGATCAGAGAGACAGACAGACAGATCAGAGAGACAGACAGACAGACAGATAAGAGAGATCAGAGAGATCAGACAGACAGATCAGAGAGATTAGACAGACAGATCAGACAGACAGATCAGAGAGATCAGACAGACAGATCAGACAGACAGACCAGAGATCAGACAGACAGATCAGACAGACAGACAGACCAGAGATCAGACAGACAGATCAGACAGACAGACAGACCAGAGATCAGACAGACAGATCAGATCAGAAAGATCAGACAGACAGATCAAAGAGATCAGACAGACAGATCAGAGAGATCAGACAGACAGATCAGACAGATCAGAGAGACAGACAGACAGACAGACAGACAGGCAGATCAGAGAGATCAGACAGACAGACAGATAGATCAGAGAGACAGATCAGAGAGACAGACTCATGGTGCCACCTAGAGACAGATCAGAGAGACAGACAGAGATCAGAGAGACAGACAGACCGATCAGAGACAGAGACAGAGAGATCAGACAGACAGACTCACGGTGCCACCTACAGACAGACAGATCAGAGACACAGACAGATCAGAGAGACAGAGAGATCAGACAGACAGACAGACAGACTTGCGGTGCCACCTACAGACAGATCAGAGAGACAGACAGACAGATCAGAGAGACAGATCAGAGAAATCAGAGAGACAGACTCACGGTGCCACCTACAGACAGATCAGAGAGACAGAGAGAGATCAGAGAGAGAGAGATCAGAGAGACAGAGAGAGATCAGAGAGACAGACTCACGATGCCACCTACAGACAGATCAGAGAGACAGATCAGAGAGATCAGACAGACCGATCAGAGAGACAGACTCACAGTGCCACCTACAGACAGATCAGAGACAGATCAGAGAGACAGACTCATGGTGCCACCTACAGACAGATCAGAGAGACAGACTTACGGTGCCACCTACAGACAGACAGATCAGAGACAGACAAACTCACAGTGCCACCTACAGACAGATCAGAGAGACAGATCAGGGAGACAAACAGACAGATCAGAGAGACAGATCAGAGAGATCAGAGAGACAGACAGATCAGAGAGATCAGAGAGACAGATCAGAGAGACAGATCAGAGAGACAGACAGATCAGAGAGATCAGACAGACAGACTCACGGTGCCACCTACAGACAGACAGATCAGAGAGACGATCAGAGAGACAGATCAGAGAGACAGAGAGATCAGACAGACAGACTTGCGGTGCCACTTACAGACAGACAGATCAGAGAGACAGAGAGAGATCAGACAGACAGACTTGCGGTGCCACTTACAGACAGACAGATCAGAGAGACAGAGAGATCAGACAGACAGACAGACTCACGGTGCCACCTACAGACAGACAGATCAGAGAGACAGACAGACCGATCAGAGAGACAGAGAGATCAGACAGACAGACAGACAGACGGACTCACGGTGCCACCTACAGACAGACAGATCAGAGAGACAGAGAAATCAGACAGACAGACTTGCGGTGCCACCTACAGACAGACAGATCAGAGAGACAGACAGAGAGATCAGAGAAATCAGAGAGACAGACTCACGGTGCCACCTACAGACAGACAGATCAGAGAGACAGATCAGAGAGATCAGACAGACAGATCAGAGAAATCAGAGAGACAGATCAGAGTGACAGACAGACAGATCAGAGAAATCAGAGAGACAGACTCACGGTGCCACCTACAGACAGACAGATCAGAGAGACAGATCAGAGAGACAGATCAGAGAAATCAGAGAGACAGACAGATCAGACAGACAGACAGATCAGAGAAATCAGAGAGACAGATCAGAGTGACAGACAGACAGATCAGAGAAATCAGAGAGACAGACAGACAGACAGACAGGCAGATAGATCAATCCGATCACAGTCGTCTCTGCTGTGGTACTGACCCGTGTAGAAGCGCCGCAGGTCAGTGAACAGCTGCCGGAACATGTGAGCGTTCTGCGTGTACAGGTGACCGTACGTCTGCGTGAACATCTCATTCATCGATTTCTCCGCCACATCCAGCAGCTCCCGGAAAAACTCTGACATCACAGGACAGACAGACAAAAACCGTTCATGACACCACAACCTCTGTGTTCTGTCACTGAAAACAATAGCACACATTATTCCGTCGTCCTCACCATCAAACTTGCGGTGTCTCTGTGTGAAGGTGGTGAGCAGGAACTGGCTGGTGTCTCGGACCGCAGACAGGAAGTCAGCCTCACTCTGGCGCGCGAGTGTGTCCTCCATCAGACTGGAGCAGCAGGTGTAGTCGCGAGGACACAGGCGCAGGTGTTCACCTGCCAAACACACACACACACACACACACACACACACACAGCATTCAAACTACACTGAGTTTGATTCTGTCATAATATCATCAGACAGACAGATACAATCAATAATCAATCAAAATATATACAATACTATATTAGGCCTAATACATATGCCAGATAGTATACTCTAAAAAATGCTGAGTTAAAAACAACCCAGGTTGCGTTGAAAATGGACAAACCCAGTGGTTGGGTTGTTTTAGCCCAGTGTTGTTTTAGCCCAGCGGTTGGGTTGTTTTAGCCCAGTGTTATTTTAGCCCAGTGTTGTTTTAGCACAGCGGTTGGGTTGTTTTAGCCTAGCTGTTGGGTTGTTTTAGCCCAGTGTTGTTTTAGCCCAGCGGTTGGGTTGTTTTAGCCCAGTGTTGTTTTAGCCCAGCGGTTGGGTTGTTTTAGCCCAGTGTTGTTTTAGCCCAGCAGTTGGGTTGTTTTAGCACAGCTGTTGGGTTGTTTTAGCAAGGCTGTTGGGTTGTTTTAGCAAGGCTGTTGGGTTGTTTTAGCCCAGTGTTATTTTAGCCCAGTGTTTGGGTTGTTTTAGCCCAGTGGTGGTTAAATGTTTGCACAATGTGCTGGGCAGTTTTATTTAACCCAACTATTGTTTAAGAAGTACTGTATGGCTGGCTTAAAATGAACCCAAAATAGGTTGGAAATTAAAAAAAAAAAAAAAAAAAAAAAAAAAAAAAAACAATTACTAGAGGCAACAATAATAATCAAAAGGTGAACATGTATTAAGCAATTTAATACATGTTTATTGTTTACTTATTCATAAAACTTATTAATAATGTTCATTTATTAAACATTAATAAATATTAATTTCCAACATACTTTTGGGTTCATTTTAAGCAAGCAATACAGTAATTTTTAAACAATAGTTGAGTTAAATAAAACTACCCAGCAGGTTGGGCAAACATTTAACCCACTCACTGGGATAAAACAACCGAACCGCTTGGATAAAACAACCCATTCACTGGGATAAAACAACCGAACCCCATTCACTGGGATAAAACAACCCATTCACTGGGATAAAACAACCGAACCCCATTCACTGGGATAAAACAACCCATTCACTGGGATAAAACAACCCATTCACTGGGATAAAACAACCCAATCACTGGGATAAAACAACCGAACCGCTGGGATAAAAACAACCCATTCACTGGGATAAAACAACCGAACCCCATTCACTGGGTTAAAACAACCGAACCCCATTCACTGGGATAAAACAACCGAACCCCATTCACTGGGATAAAACAACCGAACCGCTGGGATAAAACAACCGAACCGCTGGGATAAAACAACCCATTCACTGGGATAAAACAACCGAACCGCTGGGTTTGTCCATTTTCAACCCAACTTAGGTTGTTTTTAACCCAGCATTTTAACACTTCTACACTTTTATAACATTATTTAGGTGAATCTATTTAGTTCATTTCCAACATGATTTTGTTTACTTCACATTATGTGTTTTTGACTCTTTCTGGACTCGAAGTGACTGACAGGCAGTTGAGCTTCTTTGTTACAGCTTCAGCAACACACTCATCAGTCCCGAACATACTCATACAGCACGAGCACATGAGCTGGTGTGTGTGTGTGTGTGTCTCACCGCTGATGCGCGCGTGCGGCGCGGTGTCCAGACCGTGCTTCTCCCCGTAAACCCGGCGTGACTCCCCGCAGCTCCGCGCGCCGACCGCCGCGCCCCACAACGCGAGCACACACACCAGCTTCACCACCAGCATCTTCACACACGCGGAATCAGTGCTGAAAGACTCTCGATCTGTGATAAATATGAGGAAGAGCGAATCTGCAGCCTCTCGGCGGAGCGCGTCTCTCTTTGTCCCGGGATGATCTCGCACACACACACACACACACACACACACACACACACACACACACACACACACACACACACACACACACACACACACACCTCCCTAAAGAGCGTGTCTGAACAATAGAAACGCACACACACTTTCTCTTTGTCGGGTTTTTTCACAGTACGAGCCTTTTTATGCATATAGATCAGCCGTGTAATTCTGAGAGTTTAAAGGATAAAACATAAAGCTGATAAATACGCGTCATTAATGTTTTGGATATGATGATTAATGACACTTGTTCACTTAAAAAAACAAAAGATTGAAATACACAGTTCTGAACCTGATACTTTGCTCATAGCAAGAATACGTTAGTTTTATTCATATTATTATTATTTCATTCAGTTTTCTTTTATTCTTTTCAACATGAGAATACATTACTAAAACAAAATAGTCTCTATCCTAAACTCAATCACGTGACACGCGGCTGCCAGTATTGATCGCTGCCAGCTGCTCGTGTCATTATCTACTCAGAAATTCAACACGCACTAAAACAATACAGAAACACTACGCGACGTTCAGAGACTCTGCCAACGATTACGAATATAATAAATAAATAAATTAATTAATTAATAAAGTCTGCAAAAACAGCGGTTGCTATGCTTTTTGCCGATGCAGGATTCATCCAATCAGACTTGACTCTGTTCGGGCATCGGCCAATTATCGTCCAGACGGCCGGAGTCACCAGCCAATCAAGAGATGTTTTTGTGCCTTGAGTGAGTGAGGGATTTTCGCGCGCTCTCTCAGTCAGTTAGATCAATAACTTAACAGTACAGTGATCAAACATTGGAAATCATCAACTGATTCTGAGGTGAGAGACTTTCTTCGGACAGATGATCGAGTTTAAACTAAATTTACTCTAAAGGGTTATGCTTTTGTGAGGTAACAACCGAACTCGTCTTTCTCGTGTTGGTTTTGCGTCGGTTTTAATTAGTTAACAGATGATTTGATCATTATTCTTGCGTGTAGAGGGATTTTACGCCTAAATAAAACGTTTAAACGCAATTAGGTTTTCTATGTAGTATGAGTATGTGTAGTATGAATGTAATCTGGACCGACTACATTCGCCATTGTCATGTGACCCACCAGCGTCAGTTGCGTCGCTTCGCTGACGTTCACAAATCTTCATCTGGGACAGGGTTGCTAGCCTGTATAGTAGTGACACTTCACAAAATGCTGACGTTTATGTCAAATAGTGATGGAAATTTTGATTAATCTCCGTAACGCATTATTTTTGAGTCCTTTCACTGATTTGCTCAGTGGTGTTACATGTTTACGCCAGTAGGTGGCGACAAATGAGCATTTTTCATGTTATGAGAGTCATTGCAATAAGCCTTATTATCCTTTATTAAAATTTGCGTGTCGAAGCATTTTCCTCACAAATATCTTACAAATTCTGTATTTTTTTCCGTTTTTATCAAGCAACACAAAAAACACAATAGTCTAAAATACATTTCAGTAACTTCTTGTAATTGTGATGTATTGACAGTGTCATCGTGTATAATTCATGAGGAGTCAGTCAGCAGATCCACGCTCACAAATGAAATAAAGCGCTGACTAGTTTATGAAGGGGCGTGGCCGTTGAGTGAGTTAAACCAATGACATGCACAGCCCGCTCTCAGTCAAGATAAGGACAGAATCTGTACCGATTAATAAGCGCATGACATGATGACTCGTTTGACTTGTCTTATCAAGCAGCCAATAAGTAATTACCTTAAATCTTCATAGCCACACCCTAGCAACCAGTTACAGGTCCCTAGCAACCACTCCATAGACTTCCATTGAAAAATACAAACCCGATTCCAAAAAAGTTGGGACACTGTACAAATTGTGAATAAAAAAGGAATGCAATAATTTACAAATCTCATAAACTTATATTTTATTCACAATAGAATATAGATAACATACCAAATGTTGAAAGTGAGACATTTTGAAATGTCATGCCAAATATTGGCTCATTTTGGATTTCATGAGAGCTACACATTCCAAAAAAGTTGGGACAGGTAGCAATAAGAGGCCGGAAAAGTTAAATGTACATATAAGGAACAGCTGGAGGACCAATTTGCAACTTATTAGGTCAATTGGCAACATGATTGGGTATAAAAAGAGCCTCTCAGAGTGGCAGTGTCTCTCAGAAGTCAAGATGGGCAGAGGATCACCAATTCCCCCAATGCTGCGGCGAAAAATAGTGGAGCAATATCAGAAAGGAGTTTCTCAGAGAAAAATTGCAAAGTTTGAAGTTATCATCATCTACAGTGCATAATATCATCCAAAGATTCAGAGAATCTGGAACAATCTCTGTGCGTAAGGGTCAAGGCCGGAAAACCATACTGGATGCCCGTGATCTTCGGGCCCTTAGACGGCACTGCATCACATACAGGAATGCTACTGTAATGGAAATCACAACATGGGCTCAGGAATACTTCCAGAAAACATTGTCGGTGAACACAATCCACCGTGCCATTCGCCGTTGCTGGCTAAAACTCTATAGGTCAAAAAAGAAGCCATATCTAAACATGATCCAGAAGTGCAGGCGTTTTCTCTGGGCCAAGGCTCATTTAAAATGGACTGTGGCAAAGTGGAAAACTGTTCTGTGGTCAGACGAATCAAAATTTGAAGTTCTTTTTGGAAAACTGGGACGCCATGTCATCCGGACTAAAGAGGACAAGGACAACCCAAGTTGTCATCAGCGCTCAGTTCAGAAGCCTGCATCTCTGATGGTATGGGGTTGCATGAGTGCGTGTGGCATGGGCAGCTTACACATCTGGAAAGGCACCATCAATGCTGAAAGGTATATCCAAGTTCTAGAACAACATATGCTCCCATCCAGACGTCGTCTCTTTCAGGGAAGACCTTGCATTTTCCAACATGACAATGCCAGACCACATACTGCATCAATTACAACATCATGGCTGTGTAGAAGAAGGATCCGGGTACTGAAATGGCCAGCCTGCAGTCCAGATCTTTCACCAATAGAAAACATTTGGCGCATCATAAAGAGGAAGATGCGACAAAGAAGACCTAAGACAGTTGAGCAACTAGAAGCCTGTATTAGACAAGAATGGGACAACATTCCTATTCCTAAACTTGAGCAACTTGTCTCCTCAGTCCCCAGACGTTTGCAGACTGTTATAAAAAGAAGAGGGGATGCCACACAGTGGTAAACATGGCCTTGTCCCAACTTTTTTGAGATGTGTTGATGCCATGAAATTTAAAATCAACTTATTTTTCCCTTAAAATGATACATTTTCTCAGTTTAAACATTTGATATGTCATCTATGTTGTATTCTGAATAAAATATTGACATTTGAAACTTCCACATCATTGCATTCTGTTTTTATTCACAATTTGTACAGTGTCCCAAGTTTTTTGGAATCGGGTTTGTAGACGAGAGGGATATAAATGAATCAGAGCATCACAGAGACCCGTACGTTTGGCTCTTTTGATTTGGGCAGACATGCAGTCTATTAGTTTAACCCTGCTAACTATCTAGCCACGCCCTAGCAACCATTTAGAGCGCCCTAGCAACCGTGTAACTTCATGAATAAGCCATATTTCAGCACCAGATCATCGGACAGACACTGGGGTGGGCTCTTTTGTTTTGGGTGAGAAACCAGTCTGTAAATATCGCCATGGTAGCCACACCCTAGCAACCGTTTAGAGCACCCTAGCAACCGTATTGCAACTTAAAGAAGCCACATCTCAGCTCCACAACATCGTACAGATGTGGTGGTTGGCTCGCTTGCAATCGTGCAGAACACTGTAGCTTCTGTCCAGTGCAGAGTTTTGCCACTGCAAGCACCACTCACATTTTCTTCAGGAAATGTACATTAAACTATTTCTTTACACAGATTGGACACACATGATCGATAACTGGTGTGTGTGTTGATCTGCAGGCCAGCGCAGTAGCATGGATGCGTCAGAGCTATACAGGTAAACAAAGTGACCTCACACACATGAACCCTGATGTCATCGTGTCCTCTGATCGAGTGTGTGTCTCTGTGACGCAGTTCGGAGGACGAGGACGTCTCTCTGACCGGAAGTGACTTTGAGTTCCAGCTGAAAACCTCTGAGAGAAAACTGACCTCGACACGGGGGGCGACGGTGAGCACACACACACGCTCACACACACATACACACACACTCTCACAGACACACACACTCACGCACACTCACACGCTCTCACACACTCTCACACACACACACTCACACTCTCACACACACTCACACGGTTTCTCAGTGTTAAGTGGTCTCTTAATTTTTTCCAGAGCTGTATGTGTGTGTTTGAAGTCTTTCTGTTTCTCTGAAGTCTCCTAAGAGGGTTTGTCATCCGTCCGTCAGCTGCTCGAGCTCCAGCCAATCACAGACGCCTGAGGACCGTCGCCGTGGCGCTCCGACGGACTGCCGTGCCACTGCGTCTCACCTGTACGAGGCGGTGAGGTCCGGCCGCTCTGCACTGCTGGTGAGAGACCGCCGGCGATCAGGGTCACATCTGTTCACTGGATGTTCTGTCCTCTGATTGGCTGTTTCTCCTAGACGGTGATAGACGATTGGCTGGATGAGTACAGAAGAGACCGGGAGGCGGGGCTTCTGGAGCTCATCAACTTTGTGGTTCAGTGCAGCGGCTGTAAAGGTGCGTCAGACACACACGTAAGCGATATATGGCTGTGTGTTTCTGAAACGAATCCCCTTGTGCTGTGTTTCAGGTGTCGTCACCAGAGAGATGTTCAGCAGCCTGCAGAACGCTGATATCATCAGTCACCTGACTAAAGAGTTTAACGAGGTGAGAGGAATCCAACCCCACATTTTTGTTTTTGACATCCTACACGGCCACTGCAGCCATATCATATTTACGGGGAATATGATTTTGCCTGATGGACTTCCACTGGCCAAGAAATTTCCCTACGTGAGTTGTGTGTCAGGTCCGAGTTTGGTTGAGCTTTAACGCACATTATAAGCGTTGATCGGTTCAGCAGCTGAAGTAGATGTGCCGCTCATTCTTTGCGGTGTCGTATCACACAATATTATAAAATGATCCAGTGTTTCCCACACATAAGCCCGCCCAGGAAGATAAAATCGAATTCCACTTTACGAATTGCCGTATTTTCTGAACTTCACACTTTCTCCAGCACTTCAAAGCTCTAAATATTATCCAGTTATTGGTTCAGTTAGACACGATCACATAATCAATAGATATCAAACGATCAGTAACAATGCAATACTGTCACATATAAAACACATTTTTTACTCACATAAGTGTGTTGCTTCATTCATTCATGTAATCTCATCCTGTCTGCAAATCCAGTCTCTTGTTTACAAACGAATCCGTGGTGAAATGAAGGAACAAACGTCCGACGTGAGCTAGAACTTCGGTAAAAATAAAGTTCAACCTCAAGCTCACAGCTGATTGGTCTGTTATTATTGTGAACGGTCTGAGGATATGCAGTGCTTACAGTGTTTCCCTTACGAAAAAGTGTATTCAAGTGTACACACACACACACACTCATGCTCACTCACACACACACACACACACTCACTCCACACACACACACACACACACACACACTCACTCACTCACACACAGATATGTTTTTGTGAATTTTGGGGACATTCCATAGGCGTAATGGTTTTTATACCGTACAGACCGTATTTTCTATCCCCCTACACTACCCCTACCCATCACTCTCTCACACACACACACACACACACACACACTACCCCTACCCCTAAACCTACCCATCACAGGAGACTGCACATTTTTACTTTCTCAAAAAAAAACCTCATTCTGTATGATTTATAAGCCTTTTGAAAAATGGGGACATGGGTAATGTCCTCATAAGTCACCCTCTCCTTGTAATACCTGTCATACCCATGTCATTATACAAGTTTGTGTCCTGATATGTCACAAAAACACACACACACACACTCCACACACACATACACTCCACAAATACACACACTCCACACACACACACACACACTCCACACACACACACACACACACACGCTCACACTCCACACACTCACACAATCCACACACACGCTCACGCTCCACAAATACACACACCACGCACACACTCCACACACACACACACTCTCACTCTCTCACACACACACTCTCTCTGTCTCTGCAGGACTCGGTCAGTTATCCGCTGGTGTCACTCGGCCCTCAGTGGCGTCACTTTCGTAAAGGTGTGTGTGAGTTTGTGTCTCTGCTGGTTCGCGGCTGCCGCAACAGTCTGCTGTACGACGACTTTCTCTTCTCATCGCTCATCGCGCTGCTCACGGGTCTGGCCGACTCGCAGGTCCGCGCGTTCAGACACACCAGCACACTCATCGGTGAGTTTCTTCCAGTAGCACAAGTGCTGATGGGAAACCTTCTGAATAACACATACTTGTCTATGTCATCATCCTAACAATAGAAAAGCTTTGAATTAGAGCTGCACGATATTGGAAAAAACTGACATTGCGATATTCTGTTTGTTTTATATTAGGCTGCTGTCACTTTAAGACTAATGCAAGGACCCCGCTCAGCTAAAATGACCCTACAGCACCAGCTAGCGCTAATAGACCTTAGTCTTGTTAGACGGCATAATGAATATTGAATGTAACGCAGATGAAAACCAGGCTATGAGGGAAAGACTTCCTAGATTTTCACTGTTTTGTGGAGTTTTTGTCTACTGAAAGTTTTTCTTTTAGGCCGCAAAAATCAGAAGAAAATGACTGATTTTTGGGGGCAATATCTGCAGCATTTCTTGTGTAGTTTTTCAGTGAAAACTCTAACTTCTAACATTTTTGTTACTTTTCTGAACTCAAGAACCATTGGGCTCTGTAATTTCTAAAAGGAGAACACTGATAATAACTTAAAAATATAATTTCAACATTTTATTTCAAATGTAACCACCAACGGCGCAAACAGAAGTTTATCGATCGATTCAAGTTCAGCACACCTAACGTACTTCGAAGTGGGCTTTGATGACATCACACGACGCATCTAGGCCCGAAATCTGCGGCAAAATTGCAAGCTCCTCCGAATATTGCGGCAGAAACGTGGAATCCTGGAGGGACTGACTTCTTTCCCTCACAGCCTCGTTTTCATTCCTCGTTTTCATTCAAAAATGAAACATGGCGCTGCCCTGACTAAGAAAGTAAAGCTTGCTTTATATAACACCTTTTAAAACAATGTTTACTAAGTGCTTTACAGAATAGAAATACACAGAGAGAAATACACATGCATACACATATAGAAATAAGATAACAACATGAAATAGACCAAAAATAAAATCACATAATAGAAATAAGATAAATACATCAATAAAATGAATCAAGGAAAGGCCCTAGTGAACAAATGTGTTTTGAGATACACAAATGACTACGGTCTATAGCGATGATACCGTATCGTGTGAAAGTGATGATATTGTGGCTGTTAACTGTTTAATGTTCAAACCCTGAAGGCATTGAGTCACGACCCATCACTGTGTTCAAACCAAATTAATAATCATTAAAAGGGTGTTTTACATGGTGTTTGAACATAAATGTGTGTCGGCAGTGTATGTACACAACCTCCCTATAATGATAAAAATCCACACACTCATTTTTTGATACCCATAAATCATAAGCAGTGTCTCAGAACAAGCCGCTTGCAGATTCTAGCAGTGACGTCACATTGCTTAGGCCCCGCCCATGACTGCTGATGGACTCCACCCTATTAGCATGGACCCCACCCATGACTGCTGACAGACTCCGCCCTATTAGCATGGACCCCGCCCATGACTGCTGACAGACTCCGCCCTATTAGCATGGACCCCGCCCTCAGTGAGCTGTACACAGTCCTACATGTTTATCTCCTCGCCAGAGCATTTAACAGCAGCATTCAAGTAGGGATGTCACAAGTACCGGTACTTCGGTGGTTCTGAAATTTTGAAAATGTGACGATAACAGCATTTCTGTCAGGACCACTATCGTCAAAGATGATTGATTGACCCTTAGCATACAGTTTGGATTGGCGGTATGGTTCTGTTCTGGGCAAGAACTCACAGCCTAGCATGCATAAGAGCAGGGAGAGCAGCGATAACCCCCCTTAGGGTAAACAGAACAGAACCAACATAATGTATTGCAGATATCATTAATGTCGATATTAAATGTACAAAATAATTCGGGAATTTAGTCTGATTCAAGGGGAATCAGAATACCAAATCCTGACTGACGAGAGGAGGAGCTGGGGATGGAGGAGGGTAAATGAGCTCTGGAGAACGTGATAGCAGCTGATAGTCCTGAAGGAGCTTATATATGTGTGCCGTGATACTGAAGGAGCTTATATATGTGTGCTGTGATACTGAAGGAGCTTATATATGTGTGCTGTGATACTGAAGGAGCTTATATATGCGTGCTGTGATACTGAAGGAGCTTATATATGCGTGCTGTGATACTGAAGGAGCTTATATATGTGTGCTGTGATACTGAAGGAGCTTATATATGTGTGCTGTGATACCGAAGGAGCTTATATACGTGTGCTGTGATACCGAAGGAGCTTATATATGTGTGCCGTGATACCGAAGGAGCTTATATATGTGTGCCGTGATGCCGAAGGAGCTTATATACGCGTGCCGTGATGCCGAAGGAGCTTATATACGCGTGCCGTGATGCCGAAGGAGCTTATATACGCGTGCCGTGATGCCGAAGGAGCTTATATACGCGTGCCGTGATGCCGAAGGAGCTTATATACGCGTGCCGTGATGCCGAAGGAGATTATATACGCGTGCCGTGATGCCGAAGGAGCTTATATACGCGTGCCGTGATGCCGAAGGAGCTTATATACGCGTGCCGTGATGCCGAAGGAGCTTATATACGCGTGCCGTGATGCCGAAGGAGCTTATATACGCGTGCCGTGATGCCGAAGGAGCTTATATACGCGTGCCGTGATGCCGAAGGAGCTTATATATAGGAGCTTAGGTGCTGTGATAGATGTCGTATTCCTGTAGGTAGACGTGATCAGCTGTCAGTCGGCTGATGCGAGCTTGACTAACGTGAGCTGCTAGAACTGACGCTACGCTTGATTTCTGTAGTACCGGGTATATTCGGTACCCACTAATAGGCAGCTGCTTTCAGTCGCTTCCGTGTTTACAAGGAGCTCTGTAGCCGATATATACTACTGTCTGTGAATATTAAACCGCAAAAATACTATTTAAATATTAATCTTGCATGTTATGCATGTCTCTGTGTGAATGAATGGAGCTGACGCGCGGTTTCAATTACCGCACACAGAAGCACGCGTGACGCTTGCGGTCTTTTAGCCTCTTCCTTCCCACTACATGAGGAATGCACGAACTTCATCTCCAGAGTCACTTCATGAACATTTTATCATTTCATTTGAGAAAAACTATGCCATATCACAAACACACAGATACTCAAAGTTATTCACGGCAACACGTCAAAATAAAAGTTCGGTTTAACTTGAAGAAATTGACAAATATATTAGGCTACTGTTATACAGTAGATTTAGCTATGTCTCAATGTAATAATACTACTAATAATACTCTTACTACTGTTTCCTCTAGGGTTTTTTCCAGCTGTGGTGTCAGGCCTGTTTCCTCAGGGGGAGGGGGCGTCGCCCATGGGTGATGTCCATAGACCACGCCCCCTTCGCCCTGGTGGTTAAACCTCCCCACCCAAGAATCATGCACTCACACACAGGCCACTTTCTGAGGAATTGAACAATTAAAACAACCAACCATCTCTGTCAAAAATTCCTGAAGATATTTATTTGCAAAGATTTAAACAGCCACAGTAAGAGAAGGCTATATTCATAATCTATGGCAAACATACTATTATAATTTAGGTTAGTGGATAATTCAGCAGCAAAAGATATTCTGGCAAAATCGTGAGTGCACAATAATTTTGTAAAAAAGCGCTTATGTGCATCCCATGCACAGAATGATGCGTTTGAAGCAACATGGAGTCACAGCGCGCCACCGGGCTCTGCATTAAAAAGTTCAAAGCACAAAGGGAAGAGATATTGATGCGTAGTGTATATCTATGCAGTTTATTTTGAGCCTTTTCTTTTAACATGTAACAGTTTTGAAGTGCAGTTACTGTGCGCGTGAAGAGCAATCCATAGTGCTCTCTCTGTTGTGATCTAACAGACACCCAGGAGAAAGATGACATAAGTAAGAAACCGCAATAAACTCCAGCAAGATAAAGTCAAAGTCAAAACCATAAACCTTTATCTACAAATAAAGTATAATAATGGGAACATTGATCTTGGAGAATGTTTGAATGCTGAATAGAGAATGACTGTGAATGAGTTTCCATTTAACTTTTAACTTAATGACTTAAATATTCATTTGTACCTCACATTAAGCTACCTAATGGCTTCAGAAGTCTTGGAATATAGTGCACGAAAACTTTACGGTGCTTTTTTATGCCTTTAGTGGGGCTTAAAGTCCCTGTAAAGGCAATTCTGAGATTTGTTTCTAAACACATTATAAATATTAGAATTGTATTGCTGAAACACGTTACAACGACTGAACTGTGTAGTACTAAACTGTGGAGTTAAACCGTTAAACAGTTTTTCACCATTGCTGTGTTCAGGATTTTTTGGGCGGGGCTAAAACGGTGGCTCTTTGATGCACTGGAGCCACTGAGCCTGGCCCCTCCCCTAACACTATCATAACTGTTGATGACGCACTGGAGCCACTGAGCCTGGCCCCTCCCCTAACACTATCATAACTGTTGATGACGCACTGGAGCCACTGAGCCTGGCCCCTCCCCTAACACTATCATAACTGTTGATGACGCACTGGAGCCACTGAGCTTGGCCCCTCCCTTAACACTATCATAACTGTTGATGACGCACTGGAGCCACTGAGCATGGCCCCTCCCCCAACACTATCATAACTGTTGATGACGCACTGGAGCCACTGAGCCTGGCCCCTCCCCCAACACTATCATAACTGTTGATGACGCACTGGAGCCACTGAGCATGGCCCCTCCCCTAACGCTATCATAACTGTTGATGACGCACTGGAGCCACTGAGCTTGGCCCCTCCCCCAACACTATCATAACTGTTGATGACGCACTGGAGCCACTGAGCATGGCCCCTCCCCCAACACTATCATAACTGTTGATGACGCACTGGAGCCACTGAGCTTGGCCCCTCCCCCAACGCTATCATAACTGTTGATGACGCACTGGAGCCACTGAGCATGGCCCCTCCCCCAACACTATCATAACTGTTGATGACGCACTGGAGCCACTGAGCTTGGCCCCTCCCCCAACGCTATCATAACTGTTGATGACGCACTGGAGCCACTGAGCATGGCCCCTCCCCCAACACTATCATAACTGTTGATGACGCACTGGAGCCACTGAGCATGGCCCCTCCCCCAACACTATCATAACTGTTGATGACACACTGGAGCCACTGAGCCTGGCCCCTCCCCTAACACTATCATAACTGTTGATGACACACTGGAGCCACTGAGCCTGGCCCCTCCCCTAACACTATCATAACTGTTGATGACGCACTGGAGCCACTGAGCCTGGCCCCTCCCCTAACACTATCATAACTGTTGATGACACACTGGAGCCACTGAGCCTGGCCCCTCCCCTAACACTATCATAACTGTTGATGACGCACTGGAGCCACTGAGCATGGCCCCTCCCCTAACACTATCATAACTGTTGATGACGCACTGGAGCCACTGAGCCTGGCCCCTCCCCTAACACTATCATAACTGTTGATGACGCACTGGAGCCACTGAGCCTGGCCCCTCCCCTAACACTATCATAACTGTTGATGACACACTGGAGCCACTGAGCCTGGCCCCTCCCCTAACACTATCATAACTGTTGATGACGCACTGGAGCCACTGAGCATGGCCCCTCCCCTAACACTATCATAACTGTTGATGACGCACTGGAGCCACTGAGCATGGCCCCTCCCCCAACACTATCATAACTGTTGATGACGCACTGGAGCCACTGAGCTTGGCCCCTCCCCCAACGCTATCATAACTGTTGATGACGCACTGGAGCCACTGAGCATGGCCCCTCCCCCAACACTATCATAACTGTTGATGACGCACTGGAGCCACTGAGCTTGGCCCCTCCCCCAACGCTATCATAACTGTTGATGACGCACTGGAGCCACTGAGCATGGCCCCTCCCCCAACACTATCATAACTGTTGATGACGCACTGGAGCCACTGAGCATGGCCCCTCCCCCAACACTATCATAACTGTTGATGACACACTGGAGCCACTGAGCCTGGCCCCTCCCCTAACACTATCATAACTGTTGATGACACACTGGAGCCACTGAGCCTGGCCCCTCCCCTAACACTATCATAACTGTTGATGACGCACTGGAGCCACTGAGCCTGGCCCCTCCCCTAACACTATCATAACTGTTGATGACACACTGGAGCCACTGAGCCTGGCCCCTCCCCTAACACTATCATAACTGTTGATGACGCACTGGAGCCACTG
The DNA here is from genome assembly GCA_039654105.1 of Coreius guichenoti. NCBI lineage: Eukaryota > Metazoa > Chordata > Actinopteri > Cypriniformes > Gobionidae > Coreius > Coreius guichenoti. The sequence continues at coordinate 189,172 of CM077173.1, forward strand.
AGCATGGCCCCTCCCCTAACACTATCATAACTGTCGATGACGCACTGGAGCCACTGAGCATGGCTCCTCCCCCAACACTATCATAACTAGAGCACATTCGCATCAGTTCGCCCGCTCAATCGCGCGTTACTGTCACTTCCGTTAGTTACTACAGCCTAAAGTTTGCTAGCTAGTTCTGCCTTACAAATCAGCTTATAAAACAAAAACGATGATATCAAGAAGAGGTGGATTAATTTTGTGAACCGCTACCTTGATGGAGAGCTGAGGATCACCACCAACACCTGCCTCTGCAGTAGGGCTGGAACGATTTGACCTAAAATCAAAATCTCGATTAATTGAACATTTTACCTCGATTACGATACATTTTTACCTTTTTTTTTTTAGACCTCCATAGTTCACTGATAAGGTTTGTACTGTAAATATGTTCAACTATTAAAGGTGGGATATTTTTTTTCTAATGAAAAAGTGCATTTCTTTGTGATTTTTAAAATACTTGAAGGAAACCGCTCACTTTCAGCAGTTATTGTCTATGGGTCGTAACACTTGTTACAGATTTCTGTTTGTTGTACATCAGATACAGATAAACTAGCACAGTAGGCTTACATTACATTTATTTGAATGCATTAATGAGAGAGTGATTGTGTGTGTGAATTAGTCATACCGTCTCTATTAATTATGAAGCTGTGGTTTGTAGTTACTTCAAAGGTAGACACATCTATGCTATAACAGTTGAGTTTCTCAGCTACTTTAGTGATAAATCACAGGACAGCGTTGACAGTGAGTTTCTGCGCTCCTCTCTGTGGCGATCTTCACGTGATGTGCAAACTATTGTCTGTATGAGTGTTCGTGTGTCAATATATCAGGCATTAGTTCAACATAATACACATCCGATGGTCTAAAATCGCTTCAGTGTTTAAACGGGCAGGCCTTAAAAAACATACAATTGACAAAGTTTTGTGAGGACGCAAGTGAAAGTGATCTGGCTTCTGGCTTCACACAACTCGGCTCTCTGTGTCACAGAAAAAAGCCCTACTCTGCAGTGATGATTTTACACCGGATAGTTTTACAAACTTTCATCGGAGACAGCTGGGATTCACTGATAATTCACTGCAGAAAGGTGCAATAATTCCCGCCCCGCCGACATCTGGTGCCATCGTTGGCAGTACGTGCCCACCAGTTGTCTTGTGCAGCTTTCCCGCGAGTGGGCGTGGTTTCAGCGCCGACAGTGGACACGCCCCCAGCGTTTGAGAGCAGAGAATGCTGCTTATTTTTTCAAGATTTTGATAAGCTATTTTATTTCATTCCAATTTTTATCATTCCAATTTGGCTGGGTGGTTAATAACAAATTTTTCTGTGTTGTGGCAAACTCAGAACAAATATTTAATTTTGACTTTACAGGGACTTTAACAATAACACAGAATAATACGCACAATATCGGACGTCACTGAGAAGCTGCAGCCGTGGTGGGGATGATTTTTGGTGTAGCGAATGAATGAATGTAGCGGAAACACTGTACTAATAAAAATTATAATTATTATTAGGTGTGCATAGAAGGTTGCTTATTTTTAACTTGATCTTTTTATAAACAGTGCTTAACTTTTAAACAGCATGTAGCCTTCAAATGTTTATATGTAGCCTATTATTTACTTATAATGATTACCGTCACAAATAATAAACAAATAATACATTTTCTTTAATTTTATATTTTTTTCAAATATTTAAATAAAGTAGTAAAATAGTTCCAACAGATTTTGCTGTGGTACCGAAATTAAATTTTTAGTGGTATTGATACCGACTACTGTAATTTTGGTATCGTGACATCCCTACATTCAAGTCAGAAACATGTTCTTATTAAAGCTACTAAAGTTACTCGGTGGAGAGCCGTGAGTGATTCATATTAACAGCTGATATAGCAGTCGGTACTGTAATTACACTTGTAATGGCGATCTGAGCCATTTTCCGTTGTTCGCCATTTCCACAAGGATTTGACGCGTAACTTTTCTTGCAAAGCTTTACTTTTTCTTGGGTCAAGTTACATTTGACAAGAAATCAAACGCAAAAACTATTTACACTTATTCACGTTTCAATGGTCAAAAGACTGTCTAGCACCAAGCCTTCCTTCTTCGTTTTTCTTCTTCAGAATTATTACGCATGCGTAACACGTATAAACTGGTCAAAATCATATGATACAATACAAATAACACAAAATACACTTTTTTTTCAAAAACATAATCACTCTTAATATAAGGAAAAATATTACAAAATTATTAATGTAGTTATGGCTCTAACAACGCTGCTGTCACTTTAATACACAGATCTAACATACACACGTGATTTCTTCACGTTCACAGACATGACCGAATGTGTTTATGTGGACTGTGTTTGACAGTGCAATAAGACGTGAAAGAGAACTTAGTTTAATACTCACGGGACGCTCCGTCTGACACACAGCTTTCTGTGTGTATGCTTCGGGTGTGTGCGCTCAGAAAACCATACATCAGAAGTTTAGACTGATACAGCTTTAAAACGCATGCAGATCATACACTCTCACGATGATGAAGAACTGCACGTGAGCGCGATAGAGATGATTGCTAAAAACTAAAACATCTGTTTGGTTTTGATTGAGTGTCCGAGGCATGGGCCGTTTCTCAATACCAAGTACGCGAACTTCGGACTTGTGTCCTTGGTAGTTCAGACTTGCCAAGTTGGACTCAGGAGAACGAACTCCCGAGGACGGGAGGACACGAGTCCGGTAAATCTGCTAATGGAACAGCAGCGCTCTAGATAACGTCACTCAGCTCGCTCTCACTCCGGTTATCTCTGTATGTGTGTTTTAGGCTACAATAAAACGAAATGTGTCATAAAACACCACTCTGCCTCTTTTCATTTTCATTAAAAAAAGTCTTAAACATATTAATAGCCACACAAATGTGGTTCAGGCAACGTACCTTGATTATCTTCACTGCATGTATATTTAAAACAAAAGGAAATATAAAACACAACCCTGCCTCTTTTCCTTTACGTTTAAAAAAATATTAAACGTTAATATGTGGTTCAGACAATAAGTGTGCATATATATATATATGATTATCACTGTAATAAAATAAAGTATGACATAAAACACAACCCTGTCTCTTTTTGTTAAATGTCAGTTTATCGTCCGCTGATCGACTGGATCTCACAACTCTGAAAAGGCCTGATCAAATGTTCAAATAGGCGTTTATCTTTATCGATAAACCACAGATTTGAGCTTTAAACAACCACATTCTCGACTGAAAAACTCTTAAAACTAGATTTCGTGACACACTAACAGTATTTTTAAATTACGCGGGTTTTCTCATCCGCTACTGACGCTTGCTGGTTGGTGCGAGATGCATTCTGGGATACCTGTCTGTCTCAAGTCTGCTCAAGTCACCTCTCGATGCATCCCTGATAAAAGGGGCGGATCAAGGACACATCCAGGGATTTGAACTGTACTTGGCTAGATGTGAACTTTGAATGGAAACAGGACTTGGGCAGCGACTGATGACGTTTCACAAGAACACATACTGAGAAACGGCCATGAGCTGTACCTCTTCTGGAAAGCTCATTTTGGCAAAATTGGGCTTTTACAACATGATGTAATAAATGATCTGTGGGGTATTTTGAGCTGAAACTTCAGACTCATTCTGGGAACACCTGAGACCTGTATTACAGCTTGTAAAAAGGGGCATAATAGGTCCCCTTTAATTCATAATCACTGGCGCTGAAGGCGTCTCAATAATTGACAGTGCAGCGCGAGCTCACACACGGGCCGATCTCGATACACAGCACTGGAGATCCAGTGAGAAAAGTGCTTGAATTCACCACAGAATTAATAACATCGCAACTAAGCATTCAAATTTAGTGCAAAAATCTGTGTTATAAACCACAGATATCAGATCAAACAGCGTGACGTGGAGACCAGGAGAAACATTGAGCCATGAGCAAACATGTTAAAGAAGGCTTGTCAGTCCACAAATCAACATTCACCATGGATTTACTGTAGTAACGCTAACTGTAACCATGGTATTGTGGCAGAAATACTCAAATGTTTTTACATGATTCATTTCAGGGTTCGTGCAACCTTGTGAGAGTGAGATTCAAGAGCTTTTCAAAGATTTTCAAGTGCATTTAAAAGCTCTAAATAATATCCAATTTAAATGTTATTTTTAATGTGATGACCAAAAACATTATCTGTTCATCTATCAAAGATTGTCCTTATTTGTACATATATTTCATTTGAAGAAGACGTGATTAAATATGTGAGCATACACGGTGCTGGATCTTGTTTAGAGCACAAGGGTATATGAAATATGTCCATAAAAACTTAAACGCGCTGGCTCCGGTCTGTATCTGATCTATATGATCCACGCGTTGCGTTGTTAATCTTGTAATACAGCACAGTGATTGGGTTAAAGAGCTCATTCTCATGATTAAACGCAGAGGACTGGCTGACGCCTGTCACACACTCCGAAGGCACACTAAGTGACGTTGCTTCGACTTTGTACACATCTGTTCACATCTCAAAAAATGTGTTTTGGGGATTCATGACCCTTAAAAAATAATAAAGGCATGAAATGACCACTATAACCAGTAGATGGCGGCAGAGGAGCACTTATTGACTTAGGGTGTACTCACACTAGGCACGGTTGTCTTGTCCCGTGCCCTGGCAACTCCTGTTAATCAATAAGGTGAGAACCAGACCCGTTATGAACCTAAATTTACTCAAATTAATTGAATTTACTGATAAGTGAACTGTCCGAGTAGTAATAGATGTTTGCTGAACCGTGCACCTCTTCCAAGCAGGCCAGGGCCGGTTAAACAAACCGCGCTCGGGGCACGGGACAGATCGATCACACTAGTCAAACGGTTCAGATCGCCTAGTGTGAGTACACCCTAACTAGCCTTTTCCACTTACTATTATAGTTTGTTTCCACACATTTAGCTTTTAAATTCATATTTAGATATTATGAAAGCTATTATAAAACATCAAATCATCAAGAAATCAATTTTTGTCAAAGTTTGACACTTTGTACTGAAGTATGAAGTAGGAAAAGTCACAAAGTAATTTGAACTTCAAATTACACAGAAATTAAAGAGCTCCTTTAATAATCACTGAAGCTGTCGGTCAGTTCAGAGTGAGACTATAGAACAACAATGGCACATTAACAGTAGAATATGACATGTTTTCCCTATAAAACTTAGGCTGTTGTTAAAAGTTAATTTTGTATTAAAATTTAATTTTACATCTGCATATCAACTCAAGCTCAGTGCTTTACCGTCAAAAGTGCATTTCCCGCCCCCAGCGCATCAGGTAATCGTGTGTGTGTGTGTGTGTGTGTGTGTGTGTGTGTGCGTAGCCATGCATTTGATGTCGTCTATAGTGTCCGTCGCTGCAGATGTGAACGCTCAAGTGCTGATGACCCAGAGACGCTGTGAGCTGGAGAAGAACAAGACAGTGGAACACAGAGCCATAGACCGAGTAGAAGAACTAGAGAACTCCTACAGAGAGGTTACACACACACACACACACACTCTCACACACATTCACATATACACACATACTCACGCACACACATACACACACTGACTCGCTCACACACACAGAGACACTCACACGCACACACAACTTTGCAAAAGCAGTGCTAAAACTACTCCTGGTAGAAAGCGCTGGTAACTCACAAATAAATTGTAAGTGTGAAACGTTCCTTTACCTGGAGTTAAGGGCAGTGTGATCCTTTTGTTTATCTTATAGTGTGTGTGTGTGTGTGTGTGTGTGTGTGTGTGTGCAGCTGCTGGAGCACCAGGAGGACTTGCGCTTTCTAATGAACGGGATCTTCAAGGGTGTTTTCGTTCATCGCTACCGGGACAGAGTTCCTGAGATCCGGGCCGTCTGTATGGAGGAGATGGGCGTGTGGATCCGAGAAAATCCCGTCCACTTCCTCAATGACGAACACCTCAAATACGTGGGCTGGATGCTGCATGACAAGGTGCGATGAGCAGAAACACACACCGATGATCAGATCGGCGTGCTTTTACAATCACACACACAAATCATACTGTGTGTGTTTCAGCAAGCGGCTGTGCGGCTGCAGTGTGTGCTGACCTTACAGAAGCTGTATGAGAAGGATTTCATGAGCCAATTAGAGCTCTTCACCAGCCGCTTCAAGGTGAGAGACCGGCCTCACACTGGCTGACGGGCCTGATGGACGCTTGACAGTGAAGATCTAAGCAGATGTGTGCACGTATAGTGTGATTCTAGAGGATTCAGACAGCGGTTTGTAGAGGCTCCTTTTCTTCTCAACAGTGACCGCCGACACAGAGAAAGAAATCATTTGAAGCACCGAGACTGAAGAAGAGGAGCCTCTACAAACCGGCGTATAAACTCAGCACAAAGCAGGATTTGTGATCAATGTGTGGAGAAAACGAGTCAATCGCTGCACCTTTAGGGCTCAACAATCAGTTTCTTTTGGCCATTGTGATCATGCAACTATAATGTAACTCCATAAACTGAAAAATGATGGCATACTATGTAAAATATCACTGTTGTTCTTACTGATGCTTCCCAAACTATCAGAATTCATTCATGTAATTTGACCGCTATATAACATTTAATCTTGGTGACAAATTAAAACTAAACATAAAACGGATGTGTGAGATCAAACACTGTTAGACTGGCTCTGGCCGTTCTCAGGTCATCCTCATTTATATAAAGTGATATAAAGTTGTGTTAATTTAAGTGCTTCTGTGGATGTGGTTTCTCTGCTCAGGAGCGGATCGTGTGCATGATCCTGGATAAAGACTCGGATGTGGCGGTGGAAGCAGTGAAGCTGTTGCTGATCATCCAGCAGTGAGTTTCATCCTCACATGACGTTCATTAGACACAGATCAGCTGGAGCCGCTTCATTTGGATCATATTTAAGATTAAATGCTGTCAGACTGCTACTGAGCGGGGCGTGTGTGTGTGTTCAGGCAGACAGAAGATGGCCTGAGTGAAGACGAGTGTGCTGCTGTCTATCCGCTGGTCTTCGCCACACACCGAGGTCTCGCCTGCGCAGCCGGAGGATTCCTGTACCACACGTATGTTCATCATCATCATCATCATCTCTCCACACACACACACACACACGTCACGGACCGTCATGTGTTGTGCTCATGTGTGCAGGCTGTGCAGTGTGTTAGACGGCCACGCAGACAAACACAGTGTTGCTTTTCTCCGCTTGCTAGCCCATTTCTTCATTAAGAGCGAGGTAAACCACTCACATCCCATCATACACCTACTTCTCTCTTTACGCTCACAGATCACATGATGCATGAATGTTTTTTGCAATGGCTTTCTCTGATTGGTGTTGATGTGGCTTTTAGCGTAAACCAGCGGGTGCACCAATTCAAACACGTGCCCCTCAGATTTATGAGCCGAATGGATTTGAATTCCGCTTCCAAAAGACAAAAAATATATATTTTTTTCATTTGATAATGTGATTAAACTTTCAGTGTGTCACGTTATCAACTGCTTAATGATTTAAGTGAACAAAGCAGACAGTGATTCACTATATGATTATAGTGGATGTTGCCATAATGATAAGAATTTCTTTATCTTAGTGTCTGCTTTTTATAAATCCCAGTTTGTTCCTCAGTTTTGATGTAAAATAACATCCATGGGATTTCAGATTAAATCCGACAGTACGTGCGTCTCATAAATGAGGCTCCTGGTGTTCATGTACTTTAACTATACACCGATCAGGCATAACAACATTAAGACCTAATATTGTGTTGGTCCAACTTTTGCTGACCCGTCGAGCCATGGACTCCACTAGACCCCTGAAGGTGTGCTGTGGTACCTGGCACCAAGATGTTAGCAGCAGATCCTTTAAGTCCTGTAAATTGCGAGGTGAGGCCTCCATGGATCGGACTTGATTGTTCAGTACATCCCACAGATGCCCGATTGCATTGAGATCTGGGGAATTTGGAGGCCAGGTCAACACCTCAAACTCGTTGTGCTCCTCAAACCATTCCTGAACCATTTTTGCTTTGTGGCAGGGCGCATTATCCTGCTGAAAGAGCCACAGCCACCAGGGAATACCGTTTCCATGAAAGGGTGTACATGGTCTGCAACAATGCTTAGGTAGGTGGTACGTGTCAAAGTAACATCCACATGGATGGCAGGACCCAAGGTTTCCCAGCATAACATTGCCCAAAGCATCACACTGCCTCCGCCGGCTTGCCTTCATCCCATAGTGCATCCTGGTGCCATGTGTTCCCCAGGTAAGCCACGGACACGCACCCGGCCATCCACGTGATGTAAAAGAAAACGTGATTCATCAGACCAGGCCACCTTCTTCCATTGCTCCGTGGTCCAGTTCTGATGCTCACGTGCCCACTGTTGGTGCTTTCGGCGGTGGACAGGGGTCAGCATGGGCACCCTGACTGGTCTGCGGCTATGCAGCCCCATACACAACAAACTGAGATGCACTGTGTATTCTGACACCTTTCTATCAGAACCAGCATTAACTTCTTGAGCAATTTCAGCTACAGTAGCTCGTCTGTTTGATCGAACCACACGGGCCAGCCTTCGCTCCCCATGTGCATCAATGAGCCTTGGCCACCCATGACCCTGTCGCCGGTTCACCATTGTTCCTTCCTTGGAGCACTTTTGATAGATACTGACCACTGCAGACCGGGAACACCCCACAAGAGCTGCAGTTTTGGAGATGCTCTGACCCAGTCGTCTAGCCATCACAATTTGGCCCTTGTCAAACTCACTCAAATCCTTACGCTTACCCATTTTTCCTGCTTCTAACACATCAACTTTGAGGACAAAATGCTCACTTGCTGCCTAATATATCCCACCCACTAACAGGTGCCGTGATGAAGAGATAATCAGTGTTATTCACTTCACCAGTCAAAATGTTATGCTTGATCGGTGTATGTTGATGTTTCAACCAGATGAACAGCCTGTGACTGTAGATATAGTGTGTGTGTGTGTTATCTTGTCGTGTGTTAAATGTCTTCTCTGTCTGTGTGTGTGTGTCAGTATCATGATCACGCTGCGTATCTAGTCGATAGTCTGTGGGACGTTGCGGGGGCGGAGCTAAAAGACTGGGACGTGATGACATCACTCTTGCTGCAGGAAGGAGGTGAGTCCGTGTCCAATCAGAGTGTCTTGAGTGCTTTTGAGAGCTTTATTCAAACTCAGATGTGTGTGTGTTGCAGGTATGGAGGACAAGCTGGAGAGCGCGATGATTGACATCATGATGTGTGCAGTGAGACAGGCTGCAGAGGCCACGCCCCCGACCTCCCGCTCGCAGAAGAAGGTGAGACAGAATCAGACAGACACGTGAGGGCGACCCACAGTGTTTATAAGAAGACCATAAGCCATCTTGCTTTTTGACAAGACTTTAATGTAGGGCTGCAACTAACGGTTATTTTGATAAGCGATTCATTGGATTAACTAATCAGATAAAATGCCTGGGTAAAAATGTATTGGGACAAAGCATGTTATTCCACATCTAGCCCAATATTGTCATTCAAATAAATGTGTAAACTGAGGCTATGAAGACACAGTGAATGTGTCCAACCTTTTTGTGAGTGAGGGCTATCTCAAGGGATAAAATAATCCAGATTTAATTTATTATAAATATAACATGGTGGTACTTTTTTACTTTTACTTTACTTTTAATCAGCATCATAAGCGAAATTAATAAAATGGTTCAGTTTTACAAGCATTTTAAGTAGTTTTTTTATTCAACAACCGTTCCTAAAAAAATATGAAAATATGTACATTTATAATTTTCTCTCTAAAAATCACATTACACTTTTCCTGAATATTTAACTCCTACACAGTTTTAAGAGTCATTTGCCACAGTGGCAACAATGAGTGTTTGATTTTTGTCTCATGGAAATGGACAGTAAACCTGTAAAGTTTAAGTTGGGATGCAAATGTACATTTGTATAAATGAACTACATCAGTAAGAAGTGTAAACACTTAATTTTGAAATATTTAAATATTCTGACAGTGCGTTGAGGCTGTGACTGGACAGTCCTTGCTTCTGTTTTTTATTTGCTCATTAAAAGTTACCATTTGTTCTTCCATCAGGGCTCCAGACAAAAAAAATCAATTAGGGAGCCATTGGCTCCTAAACGGGAAAAAAATAGGAGCCAAATTATTTTAAGTGCCACAAAATAATAAACGTGTTTTTTTTTGCACGCATTTTTTAATCATAAAAAGTAAATTTATATGGTCGCCAGTGGCGATCTCAGTAAAAATATCACTCGCAAATTAATATTTTTGGTCGCAAATGCGATCGTTTTAGTCGCAGTCTGGAGCCCGGTTCCATAGTATCATACATATCAAGCGTAGCGTCAGTTCTAGCAGGTCACGTTAGTCAAGCTCGCATCAGCCGACTGTCAGCTGATCACGTCTACCTACAGGAATACGACGTCTATCACAGCACACATATATAAGCTCCTTCGGTATCACAGCACACATATATAAGCTCCTTCGGTATCACAGCACACATATATAAGCTCCTTCAGTATCACAGCACACATATATAAGCTCCTTCGGTATCACAGCACACATATATAAGCTCCTTCAGTATCACAGCACACATATATAAGCTCCTTCGGTATCACAGCACACATATATAAGCTCCTTCGGTATCACAGCACACATATCACAGCACACATATATAAGCTCCTTCGGTATCACAGCACACATATATAAGCTCCTTCGGTATCACAGCACACATATCACAGCACACATATATAAGCTCCTTCGGTATCACAGCACACATATATAAGCTCCTTCGGTATCACAGCACACATATATAAGCTCCTTCGGTATCACAGCACACATATATAAGCTCCTTCGGTATCACAGCACACATATATAAGCTCCTTCGGTATCACAGCACACATATATAAGCTCCTTCGGTATCACAGCACACATATATAAGCTTCTTCGGTATCACAGCACACATATATAAGCTCCTTCGGTATCACAGCACACATATCACAGCACACATATATAAGCTCCTTCGGTATCACAGCACACATATATAAGCTCCTTCGGCATCACAGCACACATATATAAGCTCCTTCAGTAACACAGCACACGTATATAAGCTCCTTCGGTATCACAGCACGTATATAAATCAAATCAAATCACATTTATTTATATAGCGCTTTTTACAATGCCAGTTGTTTCAATTTACAGGGGGGAGTTTAATTGACCCTATTGTCTCTACAGACACTTCAGGGATGCGTTCGTCATGTCCAGGCTAAGGTCCACCATCTGGTCCGGATACGGCCCGGATCCGGCCGACTGCAGTAAACCTCGGGATAAACAGAGAGACTAATATTAGCGTAGATGCCATTCTTCTTATGATGTAACGAGTACATCAGGTGTTATGGGAAGTGTTCCCGGTTCCGGCTGACCTAGTTAATGCAGCCTCCAATTTTTTATATCAGCTATGCATTCCGTTAATCTTGTGAATTGGTAAATTTCGTCAGGGCGTGAAGAAATATTGAGCTGAGTATCGTCAGCATAACAATGAAAACTAACGCCATGCTTCCTAATAATATCTCCCAGTGGTAGCATGTACAGGGTGAAAAGCAACGGTCCTAGCACTGAGCCCTGCGGTACTCCATACTGAACTTGTGTTCGGTGTGACATCTCTTCATTTACTGCTACAAACTGATAACGGTCAGATAAGTATGATTTAAACCATGCCAATGAAATTCCACTAATGGCAACATAATTTTCGAGTCTATTCAAAAGAAGGTTGTGGTCGATAGTATCGAATGCAGCGCTAAGATCGAGTAACACTAATAGAGATATACAACCACGATTGGATGATGAGTAAATCATTTGTAACTCTAATGAGAGCAGTCTCAGTACTATGATACGGTCTAAATCCTGACGGGAAATCCTCACAGATACCATTTCTTTCTAAAAAGGAGCATAATTGTGAAGACACTGCCTTTTCTAGTATTTTTGACAGAAAGGGTAGATTTGAGATTGGCCTGTAATTGACTAATTTTGTAGGATCAAGTTGCGGTTTTTTAATAAGTGGTTTAATAATAGCCAACTTAAAAGTTTTCAGTACATATCCTAATGTCAAGGATGAATTAATGATATTAAGAAGAGGATCTATGACCTCTGGAAGCATCTCTTTTAGTAGTTTAGTCGGTATAGGGTCGAGCATACATGTTGTTGTTGATTTTGATGATTTAACGAGTTTAGCCAATTCTTCTTCTCCTATAGCAGTGAATGAATGTAATTTTTCCTCAGTGACACTACAATGCACTGTCTGATGTGATACTGTAGTAGACGGCTGCATGGTTATAATTTTTTTCCTAGTATTATCAATCTCACAAGTAAAGAAGTTCATAAAGTCATTACTGCTGTGCTGTTTACAAACATCAGAAGTTGAAGCTTTATCTTTGGTTAATTTAGCCACTGTATCGAATAAATACCTAGGGTTGTGTTTGTTTTCTTCTAAGAGAGTCGAGAAATAAGCAGATCTAGCAGTTTTTAGGGCCTTTCTGTATGCAATCATGCTCTCTTTCCACAAAATGCGAACAACTTCCGGTTTTGTTTTCTTCCAGCTGCGCTCCATTTTTCTGGCTGCTGTTTTAAGGGCCCGGGTGTGCTCGTTGTACCACGGCTTTGGACTATTTTCTTTAATTTTCTTTAAGCGCCGGGGAGCAACTGTGTCTAAAGTGCTGGAAAAGAGAGAGTCAATAGTTTCTGTTGCAACATCGAGTTCCTCTAGGCTATCTGGGATGCTGACGAGATGAAACTGATGAGGAAGATTATTTACAAAGAAATCTTTAGTCGCAGCAGTGATAGTCCTGCCATATTTGAAGCGAGGGGACGGCTTTGCAGCCTTTGCTAAATTAAGTGTACATGATACTAGGTAATGATCTGAGATGTCATCGCTCTGCTGCAGAATTTCAATGGTATCAACATTTATTCCATGTGACAGTATTAGGTCTAACGTATGATTACGGCGATGAGTGGGTCCTGACACGTGTTGCCTTACTCCAATAGAGTTTAGAATGTCTCTAAATGCCAATCCCAATGCGTCTTTTTCATTGTCTACATGGATATTAAAATCACCAACAATTAGGACTTTATCTGCAGCCAGTACTAACTCTGATAGAAAATCAGCAAATTCTCTGGTAAAGTCTGTATGGTGCCCTGGTGGCCTGTATACAGTAGCCAGCACAAATGTCAAACGGGATTTATCAATTTCACTACATAACGTTACATAAAGCACCAAAACTTCAAAGGAATTATATTTGAAACTAGACTTCTGAGTAATACCGAAGATATTATTATAAATTACAGCAACACCTCCCCCTTTACCTTTCAGACGCGGCTCGTGTTTATAACAATAATCTTGAGGAGTGGACTCATTTAAAGTAATGTAATCGTCAGGTTTTAGCCAGGTTTCTGTCAAACACAGCACATCTAGGTTATGATCTGTAATCATATCATTAACAATAATAGCTTTTGAGGAAAGGGATCGAATATTCAGCAGCCCGAGCTTTATCATTTGATCGTCTGTATTATATCTGTTGTTTATTTGTTGGACATCAATTACATTTTTACCGTTGAATGGTTTTGATGTTTTTTTTGTATTTACTAATTTGTGGAACAGACACAGTCTCTATGTGATAATATCTAGGTGAAAGAGTCTCTATGTGCTGGGATTTATCTGACTTCTGTGACGTGAGACAGCTAGCAGGCGGTCGGGTAAGCCAGCCCGTCTGCTTCCTGACCTGTCTCTAATTCTGAAATCTTCTCCGTCAGCCTGACTATCTCCTTACATTTATCACATGTGAAGCCCTGTTCGCCAACGGAGAACGATATACTAAACATGAAACATTCAGTGCAAGTGACAATGACAGGAGAAGAAGACATGGCTTACAGTATTTGTTGATTAATCCAATTTACCACAGTTGTTTGATGGAGTCTATTTACTAATCCAACTTACCACAGTTGTTTAATGAACTCAGAAAACAAGAGACCCGAGTGCAGAGATGGCAAGCTAACAGGCTAGCGAAATGCGTGATAGTGATTTAGATTAAAAGCTAGCGATGTCAGATTTAATGTGGTAGGCAATATTAGACAATATATGGTGATGGGTAAGTTATATTTCGCAGTTTAAACAACAGGGAATGATATCAAATAAAGATTCAAAAGCAAGCAAAGCACACACGAGCACAGCAGTCAGCAGGACAAAACCTGCTGCCTATATGTATAGTACATATGTTTATGTGTACTAATAAAAAGCTTATAGTACATATAAGCTCCTTCAGTAACACAGCACACGTATATAAGCTCCTTCGGTATCACAGCACACATATATAAGCTCCTTCGGTATCACAGCACACGTATATAAGCTCCTTCGGTATCACAGCACTCATATATAAGCTCCTTCAGTATCACGGCACACGTATATAAGCTCCTTCAGTATCACAGCACATGTATATAAGCTCCTTCAGTATCACAGCACACATATATAAGCTCCTTCGGTATCACAGCACTCATATATAAGCTCCTTCAGTATCACAACACACATATATAAGCTCCTTCAGTAACACAGCACACATATATAAGCTCCTTCAGTATCACGGCACACGTATATAAGCTCCTTCGGTATCACAGCACACATATATAAGCTCCTTCGGCATCACAGCACGCATATATAAGCTCCTTCAGTATCACAGCACACATATATAAGCTCCTTCAGTATCACAGCACACATATATAAGCTCCTTCAGTATCACAGCACACATATATAAGCTCCTTCGGTATCACAGCACACATATATAAGCTCCTTCGGCATCACAGCACGCATATATAAGCTCCTTCAGTATCACAGCACACATATATAAGCTCCTTCGGCATCACAGCACACATATATAAGCTCCTTCAGTATCACAGCACACATATGAGCTCCTGAAAAAGTTTTATTTTTTCCGTTTTAAGTTTTTCAGACTCCATTTTAATGGTTAAATTACATTTTTTAGTAATCAAAAAGCATGTGTAATTAATTGAAATAATGAAACTTGTACAATTTAACAACAATTTATTTAAAATTTAACAAAAATTACATGTTTAGGACCCAATGAAATATGTTTTTTCCCATCCAATTCCGTTTTATTTTTACCAAATTCTGTGTTTTCTGTTTTAAAGGGGTCATGAATTGAGAAATCAACTTTCCCTTGAGCTTTTGATATATAAAAGGTCATGGTAATATAAGAATATCCTGTAAGTTTCAGAGCTGAAAACTTCCTTGTTAGTCAAAGAAAAGCTTTTATTGACACCAGGCCCAGCAAACACTCGATCTCAGAATGTGCCAGGCTGTGACGTCAGAGTGTGGTGAAACACCGCCTCAACAGAAGAAGAAGAACGCCTGATTCTGTAGCCCCGCCCACCGACTCGTGCCTGACATGTTATAGATAAATAACACAGGCCTACGTGGAGCTAAACCGGATCGAACTTCCAAGCAATAAACATGTTGCATAAGCTTCATTCAGATTCCAATATTATGAATGCATGGATGAACTTTATTTTTAATGAATATCCAGCTCACGTGGGGAAGACATTGCGCGTTTGTTCCTTCGTTTCACCACGGATTCGTTTGTAAACAAGAGACTGGATTTGCAGACAGGATGAGATTACATGAATGAATGAAGCAACACACTTATGTGAGTAAAAAATGTTTTTTTATATGTGATAGTATTGCATTGTTACAGATCGTTTGATATCTATTGATTATGTGATCATGTCTAACTGAACATTAGCACGCTGTCACAGGCTGGAGAATCCTTTATTTGAGGTGTTGTTGGTTCATTGTGCTGCGATTCGGGATCAGACTTGGACATGTATGGGCCAGGGCTCGCAAAGCCCAACGTCCCGGGGCTATGTGTTTTCCAGGCGGGCTACCAAAACGTATCACCGGCCTGCCGACGGGCTATCTTAAATAGTGAAATAACATTCCTTTCTTAGTGTGTGTTGTTCACTCTCTTGAGGTGATATTTGAAGGAAAAATACAGTTGCGGAAGTTTTGATCATGCTGATTTGTCTGACTCTGCAGTGAGGCTTGTGCATGCGTGCGTGCGTGTGTGTGTGTGTGTGTGTGTGTTAGTGATGCACGGTTCGCGGTTATATCCACCGATCGGGCGGGCCAAATAATAAAAAAATAACATTCCAATTAATTGAGGGTGGATGAGAGATAAATCATTGTGTTTGTTTGATAAAGACATTTTGCGAGCCCTGTGGGCGAATCAGTTTTCCCACACGCTTTCAAAACAATTCCTCACGTGTACTCACGGGGGAGCCGAAGCTCATTGTCATATGCAAAGCTTATCCAATCATAGCAGTGGGCGTTTACTTCCAAGTCTTCAATGCGGCACGCCCATAAAAACCGAGCGTTCCATGAGAGAGGCTCAAAACCAGGGTAGAAGATAGCCTATTACTTATTCATTATGATGTTTTTGAATGTAAAAACCACGCAAACGTCATAAGTTGACCTCAGACAACAGTATAAAAAAATAAAAAGAGCCAGTTCATGACCCCTTTAAGTTTTCTGGATTCCATTTTAAACATTTAATTAAATTAATAATCTCAAATCATGTCTAATTAATACAATTCATAAAAACAAACATTTTAATATATATACAGTGGGGAGAACAAGTATTTGATACACTGCCGATTTTGCAGGTTTGCCTACTTACAAAGCATGTAGAGGTCTGTAATTTGTATCATAGGTACTCTTCAACTGTGAGAGACAGAATCTAAAACAAAAATCCAGAAAATCACATTGTATGATTTTTAAATAATTAATTTGCATTTTATTGCATGACATAATTATTTGATCACCTACCAACCAGTAAGAATTCCGGCTCTCACAGACCTGTTAGTTTTTCTTTAAGAAGCCCTCCTGTTCTCCACTCATTACCTGTATTAACTGCACCTGTTTGAACTCGTTACCTGTATTAAAGACACCTGTCCACACACTCAATCAAACAGACTCCAACCTCTCCACAATGGCCAAGACCAGAGAGCTGTGTAAGGACATCAGGGATAAAATTGTAGACCTGCACAAGGCTGGGATGGGCTACAGGACAATAGGCAAGCAGCTTGGTGAGAAGGCAACAACTGTTGGCGCAATTATTAGAAAATGGAAGAAGTTCAAGATGACGGTCAATCTCCCTCGGTCTGGGGCACCATGCAAGATCTCACCTCGTGGGGCATCAATGATCATGAGGAAGGTGAGGGATCAGCCCAGAACTACACGGCAGGACCTGGTCAATGACCTGAAGAGAGCTGGGACCACAGTCTCAAAGAAAACCATTAGTAACACACTACGCCGTCATGGATTAAAATCCTGCAGCGCACGCAAGGTCCCCCTGCTCAAGCCAGCACATGTCCAGGCCCGTCTGAAGTTTGCCAATGACCATCTGGATGATCCAGAGGAGGAATGGGAGAAGGTCATGTGGTCTGATGAGACAAAAATAGAGCTTTTTGGTCTAAACTCCACTCGCCGTGTTTGGAGGAAGAAGAAGGATGAGTACAACCCCAAGAACACCATCCCAACCGTGAAGCATGGAGGTGGAAACATCATTCTTTGGGGATGCTTTTCTGCAAAGGGGACAGGACGACTGCACCGTATTGAGGGAAGGATGGATGGGGCCATGTATCACGAGATCTTGGCCAACAACCTCCTTCCCTCAGTAAGAGCATCGAAGATGGGTCGTGGCTGGGTCTTCCAGCATGACAACGACCTGAAACACACAGCCAGGGCAACTAAGGAGTGGCTCCATAAGAAGCATCTCAAGGTCCTGGAGTGGCCTAGCCAGTCTCCAGACCTGAACCCAATAGAAAATCTTTGGAGGGAGCTGAAAGTCCGTATTGCCCAGCGACAGCCCCGAAACCTGAAGGATCTGGAGAAGGTCTGTATGGAGGAGTGGGCCAAAATCCCTGCTGCAGTGTGTGCAAACCTGGTCAAGAACTACAGGAAACGTATGATCTCTGTAATTGCAAACAAAGGTTTCTGTACCAAATATTAAGTTCTGCTTTTCTGATGTATCAAATACTTATGTCATGCAATAAAATGCAAATTAATTATTTAAAAATCATACAATGTGATTTTCTGGATTTTTGTTTTAGATTCCATCTCTCACAGTTGAAGAGTACCTATGATAAAATTACAGACTTCTACATGCTTTGTAAGTGGGCAAACCTGCAAAATCGGCAGTGTATCAAATACTTGTTCTCCCCACTGTGTATATATATATATATATATATATATATATATATATATATATATATACACTCACCTAAAGGATTATTAGGAACACCTGTTCAATTTCTCATTAATGCAATTATCTAATCAACCAATCACATGGCAGTTGCTTCAATGCATTTAGGGGTGTGGTCCTGGTCAAGACAATCTCCTGAACTCCAAACTGAATGTCAGAATGGGAAAGAAAGGTGATTTAAGCAATTTTGAGCGTGGCATGGTTGTTGGTGCCAGACGGGCCGGTCTGAGTATTTCACAATCTGCTCAGTTACTGGGATTTTCACGCACAACCATTTCTAGAGTTTACAAAGAATGGTGTGAAAAGGGAAAAACATCCAGTATGCGGCAGTCCTGTGGGCGAAAATGCCTTGTTGATGCTAGAGGTCAGAGGAGAATGGGCCGACTGATTCAAGCTGATAGAAGAGCAACTTTGACTGAAATAACCACTCGTTACAACCGAGGTATGCAGCAAAGCATTTGTGAAGCCACAACACGCACAACCTTGAGGCGGATGGGCTACAACAGCAGAAGACCCCACCGGGTACCACTCATCTCCACTACAAATAGGAAAAAGAGGCTACAATTTGCACGAGCTCACCAAAATTAGACAGTTGAAGACTGGAAAAATGTTGCCTGGTCTGATGAGTCTCGATTTCTGTTGAGACATTCAGATGGTAGAGTCAGAATTTGGCGTAAACAGAATGAGAACATGGATCCATCATGCCTTGTTACCACTGTGCAGGCTGGTGGTGGTGGTGTAATGGTGTGGGGGATGTTTTCTTGGCACACTTTAGGCCCCTTAGTGCCAATTGGGCATCGTTTAAATGCCACGGCCTACCTGAGCATTGTTTCTGACCATGTCCATCCCTTTATGACCACCATGTACCCATCCTCTGATGGCTACTTCCAGCAGGATAATGCACCATGTCACAAAGCTCGAATCATTTCAAATTGGTTTCTTGAACATGACAATGAGTTCACTGTACTAAAATGGCCCCCACAGTCACCAGATCTCAACCCAATAGAGCATCTTTGGGATGTGGTGGAACGGGAGCTTCGTGCCCTGGATGTGCATCCCACAAATCTCCATCAACTGCAAGATGCTATCCTATCAATATGGGCCAACATTTCTAAAGAATGCTTTCAGCACCTTGTTGAATCAATGCCACGTAGAATTAAGGCAGTTCTGAAGGCGAAAGGGGGTCAAACACAGTATTAGTATGGTGTTCCTAATAATCCTTTAGGTGAGTGTATATATATATATTATTTTTTTTATTTTTTTTTTTTCCCCACAAATTCTGTGTTGTGTGTTTTCTGGTAATCAAATAAAGACAAACATTAATTTAATTTATCTTTTAATCATATGAAATCAAACTTTTATTGTCAAACAACATGCTTCAATGAGCTTTACTGTTAAAATTAAAACATGGAAGAATAATTGATTATTCCTTAAAAAATAAAGTTTTAATGATAATTTATTATTAGTGTTAGTATTATTATTACATTAAATAATAATAATACTATTAAATTAGTAAATTAACCCGCGCGTCTGCACCAGTCATTCACACAGAGACACAGAACATGCAGGATTCGTATTCATATAGTTTTCTTGCGGTTTAATATTCACAGACACTAGTCCATATCACGATTTGCTTTAAGTGACTGACCTGCTTTTTATTTATTCTTCAAATTTGACAAATTCTGTGAAATTCCGCGTTCTACAGTAAATTCTGTTTTTATGACTGGATTCTGTCCGCGTTTTCTGCATCGCGGTAACCATCTTCAGACCAAGTCAGCAAAACTACAAGCACATTACCGGCTTTACACGCCGTTTGCTCATGTAAAACAAACTTTTGACAAAACTCTAAACACGTCACTCAAAACGAACAGCTCTTGTGTTTCATTTGGGAAACGCTGCCTTTTACGGTAAATGCCACGCTGATTTCCTGATGACCTACACCCAATGATCATGAGTGAAAACACTCATACATTAACTGATCACTTAGAAATCAAAACTCAGTGTTTTCAGAAACAAATACTTTTTTGAACCTTGCATTCCTGTTTATTTAAATATATCCTGAATATGCATCGTCAAGTCAGCTTTATTTCTGTAGCACTTTACACAGTACAGTTTGTTTCACAGCGGCTTCACGATCAGGGCTCCAGACTGCGACGAAAACGGTCGACCAAAAATATTAATTTGTGAGTGATGTTTTTGCTGAGATCGCCACTGGCGACCATTTAAATTTACACGTTATGATTAAGAAATTGCATGCCTTTTTTACCGGCATGTTCTGTGATGAGTAGCCCATCACATCTTTTGTTGTGTTGATGTAATAAAATGAGACGACGCGCAGCAAAGTTACTGAGTTTGAGCACCAAAATACGAACGGAGACAGCAAGGATCAGTTTTCCGTGTGAGAAACGCGCCAAAACGAAAAATATCGGGCTTTTTCAAAGTCCTCATCTCTTTCGAGCAACAACGCTGACAACTGTGCCAGCATGAGAGATAGAAAGCGACGGAGACGTGCCGATGAATGAACATGCAAGTACTGTAAAAGTGCAGAAAGGCAGTGTCTATTTCATGGACACAACGTGGATACACTACAACAGATAAACGTCAGCTGTGTGGACACAAACTCATCGGTAACAATTCACGTTTTTAATTGAATCTGATATGGATTCTTATCCTCAATATATTTTAATCTTTGCTGTTTTCTGTTACTGAACTTCACATTATTTGTAGCGCAGCCATCCATAATCGCAGTAAGATTTGTACTCAAATGTCACTTTTAATGTGTTTGTTAATTTTATCACGAAATACAAGCAATAAATGTGGTTTTGACTCTCTAATGTGTCCTGACGGATCAATCATCATTTCCACCTGGGAAAGAGCTTGTGTATCATATCATGTCACGTCAAATTTACCTCAGAAAAGACATTCAATGCTCATAAACTCGTTAGTCAGCTAGAAAAACAGCTATAGAAAGGGGCATTTTGCTGAATACATGCAGTGCATATCACTATATCATGCACTATATGCACTAATCCTTATATTTTTCTTAACCTGTTGTCTACATGAGAAGGAATGGAAGGAGCTAAAAGTGAAATTAAACACCGCTCATATAATTGCATGTGAAAAGCTGCCTTTCACCAGATTTATCAAACTATTTATCTGCCTTTCACCAAACTGCTCATTGGCCAAGGGATGCTGACATTATTATGGTCTGTGACACTGTGTGAGGAACGATTCTTTGTGACTGTAGTTCTCAAGTTGGAAAAGCAGTTCAGTTCCTACTTTAAGTGAATCTCAGTTCCCAGGACATCCACAAGATGGATGAAAATGCTGATGCTGTAAAAGGAGGGCAGACGTGACAACACATGACAAAACTAAAACCCGTTTATTCTTTTGTGGCACTTAAAAAAAATAATTTGCCGCCTATTTTTTTCCCTTGTAGGAGCCAATGGCTCGCTAATTTGAATTTTTTTTTTTTTTTTTTTTTGTCTGAAGCCCTGACAACAGTAACACATTTATATTGTGCTGTAAAGCAGCTCTAACAGCCAATCGTGTCATCATTCAGCTCAGTTCAATAACTGTACAGTTCATACATGCTTTATGTACAGTGTGTTTGTGCACATACGTGTGTGTGTGTGTGACAGACTCCACTGCACAAGCAAAAGACACAATATAGTAGTGTTTTACATGTCACATCTGTGTGTAGCTTGGTGTGTGTGTGGCTAATCATTAGATGTTTGTGTGTAGAGTTACTACACAAAAACACCATTTTTGGAAGAGTTAAAATAGTTGTGAATGAAGTGTTTGCTTTTGCAAGAGTGATGTTTTGCATCTTGTGTGTGTGTTTTGTAGTTTCGTGTGTAGAGTTTAGAGAAATGGAGTTTCAGAAATTGTAAGCAATTTTAAAAACCTGTAAAGCATAAGGACAGTTTAAATTGTTAAATTAACTCTTTCCCTGCCATTGACGAAATATTTCCAAACAATCTATGTTTTCAGTGTTATACAGTGGCGGGGAAAGAGTTAAAATGATCAAACACAAACTGTTATCAGGGAAGATGCCCTGCAGAAACTCACGGTAACTCCTATGAACTGCCAGTTCTGTATCCTGTAATCTAAGAAACCCCTGTTGTTTTCCCTCTACAGTCGGTTTAACAGCATCACCTGACAGGCCAAGCCACGTTAAACGAGACGCTTTTCCTGCAGACGCTCGCTCTGTTTCAGACGCGTTCTGTCCATAGAAATTATAAATTAATCTCTAACCAAATTCATTATTGAATGTTTTCATTATCAATTATTTGATGTGCAATCAGGAGGATTTTCCACTCGCTCCAGGTTTAGCGTGTCACACACTTCACTCAGTTATCATCATCTTGGCAAACGTGTGTGTGTGTGTGTGTGTGTGTGTGTGTGTGTGTGTGTGTGTGTGTGTGTGTGAATTGTAGACTGTGACTGCGAAGGAGAAGCGTCTGCAGGTCCAGGAACGGAGGCGCATCACTAATCATTTCATCCCCGTGTTTCCTCAGTTGCTGGCGAAGGTGAGTCTTCCTGCGGATCCATCAGATCAGAGAGACATCATGATCTCAGACCTGATGATACCGTTTGGAGCACACAGAAACAAGATTTTCCCTGCTCTAAGATTTAGATCATCCAGCACAAATTTAACGGGCAAGCGATAGACCGATTACAGCACTAAGTTGCCCAAGAAACCATTAAAGCTCATGGCTGGTTTGTGTTTAAATGGATTGAAGAAAGGCACTTAAAAATGAGCTTGACCATGGCCGTGTGAAGAGAGCTGAACGTGACACACCAAGCAGACGCCGGGCGGCACTGAGCATCTGATTGGCTGTTCAGTTTAGCGAACGAGTCAGTGCACAAGAATAAGAGCGAAAGTGATGAAAGCGAGCAAAGAAGTCAAGATGGCTGTTGAGCCGTCTGGAATAAACGGTCATAGTCATCTTCTGTCGCCGCTAGTTCTTTATGTGTGTGTGTGTGTGTGTGTGCCGCGGCCTCACGACTGAGACGTGATCAGTGTGTTTGTCTCAGTTCTCCGCAGACGTGGGGAAGGTGAGCCGTTTGCTGGCTGCGCCGCTGTATTTCCAGCTGGACGTTTACGGCACATCCGGACGCCTGGAGAAAGTAGGAGTTTCTGATCACTGACAGTATATTCACATCTGTTCACATCTGTAAATGCCCTGTTCACACATGAGCTGTCACCATGATGATTGCGTCTGAAGGTGGATATTTGGGCAATTGATAAGTGACCTTTATGAACTTTTTTTGAGTTGAATGTTTTAGCATCAGTTTTAAATTCTACATGTATACGGGTAATTTTATATGCAACTGGACACTGTTTTATGTCATACGCCATTTTTGATAATCCTTTGGCTTTTGTGCAGTTCCTGTGATGACATTTAATAGCTAAACTACAAATTTGCTAGTTAGTAATATATATATATATATATATATGCTATAATCATATTTTAAATTAATATGTATAATCATCTTTTGTGTTTTTTATAAGTTTTTTACATATATAAAAAACAAAATCGTCAACTTGTATTTGAACTGTTGTTGAAATCGTTGTTTTTAAGTCATTTTATGGTTTAGGATGGTACCATATACAAATATTCAATTTTAAGGCTTTTAAGACCTTTTTTTAACACCTTCACAAAGATTATTTTTAAAACCCCTGCAGATACCTCCGTACAGGTGGTTAACTGGTGGTTAATTTTGAATATTTGTAATGCCTAACAATTACCTTATTCATATCATTTCATTTAATGGACTTGCACTGAGCTCCATGACGCACTTCCGTTTTGATATAATACATCTCACTTGTTTCCGGTTATGTATATTTTCAATGTACTTGTAGTCATTGAGTTGAATAAACGAACTAAAATGAGTGTCTGCAAGACGATTTAAAAATCTGGACATTTTTCAGAGACCGGACAAGAGATATTCTGATGATTACTGTGAACAGAATGTTTCAAACTCAACAGAACGTGAAGTTTTAATCCAACCAAGCCGTTCTGAGTAAACATACGTGATTATTTCACCACAGGGTGTCAGTGCTCGTCTAAACTAGTGACCGCGACGCTGAAGTGTGTGACACCTGATGAATACCAACCTTTATTTATTTGTATTAAATATTTTAATCACTATTCTGTCATTTTTCATTGTCAATTATTTTACTGTAAATATGTTTATGCCCAATATGCTTAATTAATAATCAAAGTAGTTGACTGTCATTCTCCTCTACGCTGTGTGCGTTACTGTTTAACATTAATTAAATATTAACATCGTTTAATTTATTTAAGGCACATACGAGCATTTGTTTGTTCATTCATTCATTCATTCATTTGTTCAAACTAGGCTATTTACGAGATGACACAAACGATTAAACGATAACTGTGACTATATCATCATGCAATGTCGTTGACAAAAAAAGACGAGACTAAAATGTAGTTTAAAAAATAAAAACTTGATCAAAATCACTCTAGGTTTTGTCGGCGGAAAAAAAGGAGCGTTCGAGCGTTCATGCTTGCGGTTGCCAGATTTCAATCATTTAAATCCCCCAATCAGAGCTTTTCTGTTTAAAGAACACTAGTTCTCATGTATGTAGGTGCGCTGAACGCCGTTAACTCCTGAGATGTGATAAGTAGAATGCGGTAGTAGTTGTGCAAGTAGTCCATTGCAAAATTTTGTATATAATATTCATAAAATGTGTTCATAAAAATAATAATTTTCAAAAAAAGAAAGAAAATAAAACCAGTGTGAAATAAATATTGAAAGCAGGAATAAGAAAGCTACACTGTATCTCTGGTTCAAACCTGCTCTCTCTCCTCATTGGATTTCATTACTGCGGTAATGACAGACTCAGGTACGGCAGGTCTTTGATACTGTCCAGATCGGCAGTAACAAACACACCTTTATTGTGCTTGATCTAAAATAAAAACTGCTTTAAAAAGTCCTTGAATCTGGGGTTCATGAAAGAGTGGGAACCCTGTGAGATGCATTCAAATATATCATATATTTAGATAAATATGAGCCGATGAGGTGTAACATCTGTGTGTGTGTGTGTGTGTGTGTGTGTGTCAGTGTCTGGATCTGCTGTTGTCTCAGGTGTGTGACATCATGCTGAAGCACCACGAGGACTGTGTGCTGGAGGCATGCGTGCGTGTGTTGTGTGAGCTGTGCAGTGAGTGTTACTCCTTCTGTGGCCGTGTGGAGAGAGCCGTCAGTCAGCTGCTGGACTCAATCGTGGAGAAGTTCAGCTCAAACCTGTCTGAGATCCTGCAGGTACTGAACCTGAGTCCTCATGGCCGGAGGGTTCTTAGACAAATACATGTAGGAATCTACTATTAGACGTCCATTGTTTTTTTATAATTATATTAAATAAATAAATAAATAAATACAAAGGCATTATTTAAAGCTGAATTATGTCACTTTAAAGCACTTTCTGCTTGATACACAGAGGCAGCCGTTCATTTGCTCACAGTTGCTCTTTCTATCCAAATTTAACTTGTGCACAAACTGGAATATGGCATTAACCCCTGAGGACTGCACATTTTTGGGGCCCTTTAGAAGTTTTGACATGCTCTGACATTTGTGCTTTTTTCAGTTGCTTATAAACGTATTAATGGCAAAAATATCATTACACTGTAGGGCCTACTCATTCACATAAAACAATATATTGATTTAAATTTTGTAAGACAGTTTTTCTTTACAAAGCCATATGCGAAGAGGCATGAACGATCATGAATAATGCTGTGATTTACACCTGAGAGAACAAAAGAACCGCATAATGAGCTGCATAATGAATGAGCCTTGGAGTCAGCTATGTGAGAGGGAACTAAGAACAGGACAAAAGAAATAGATTTTTTTGTAGTTTATTTAGAATATAATAATATAAAGTGAGAGCCAAAGGCCTATTATATTTAAAATTATCAAAAGATTTGATATTACTATTTTTAATGTTTTTGAAAGAAGTCTCATGCTAAAAAAAACAGTAATATTGTGACATTGAACACAATTCAGTATTCAGTAAATACAAATAACTGAATAATTGGTAATGATGAATGTTATAAGTAAAATATTTGGGGTTTAAAACAACATAATGTAATGCAATTATGATTTCAAAGAGCATAGGGTGAATTCAGGTTGATTGGGACACTTTTTTCCCAGTCATTTCAAAATGGCAAAAATTTTCTGAATCATTTGATTTAGTAAACTATCTGATACACACAATACTCAAATATCATTTTGAGTTTCGGTTCATTTATGATCCGGCGCATATTATAAGTTATTGTCTACTATATTTGCTTCTTATTTATTAAATCCAGGCAATTGGCTGATGAAACATTGATTAAAATTAAGATACAATTTATACAAAACGAAATTCACTTTAAAGAAAAGCTTTCTACAAAACAAAACTCAATGAAGTGGTGAAAATCATGTCTGACCCACTCCATGTCTCCTGACATATTGCGCATTTTATGATGTGTCCTTTCTTACTCGTGCTGTTTGTTACACTAAAAGACACACTTCAGAAGTTCAACGATCACCCGTTTATTAAGCGTTCGTACTCGGGGCAAACAACAACAACAACAACCACCACCGCACTTCTGGGGACTTCATAATAAAAGTTCCCTTTTCCTTTTGGTAAACAGTCATGTGTAATCTTAAACAATATTCAGCACAGAGGTATACATGTGCATGAACACATTTTTTAATGTCTTAAACTTAACACTGTGCACTTTTCATAATCAACGTAGATTAAATTAAAAAATAACATTAGGCTATAATATTAAACATAAATATGAAACAAAATACGTTTTAATGGCTACAACAAGTAGCCTACTGTACACAAAACTTATAGCATCTGAGCAGAACTTTGCGAACAAAAGCTGTATTGATGTGACACTAGGCTATTTTACAGTAAACACTTCATAATCTGTCCAAAACAGAGTATTTGTTATATTATAGAGTCTATAAATGTTAATCTGCAGTTTAATACGTCACACAGAGATATGCAGGATTCATATTT
This sequence comes from Coreius guichenoti, assembly GCA_039654105.1. NCBI lineage: Eukaryota > Metazoa > Chordata > Actinopteri > Cypriniformes > Gobionidae > Coreius > Coreius guichenoti. The sequence goes on from CM077173.1 coordinate 216,578, forward strand.
AAACGGTCTTTTGCGGTTTAATATTCACAGACACTAACAGAATAAACTTACCTCACAATCCTCGGCTGGATCCGTTGCTCTTAGAAATAAACAGCTTTTCTTCTGAGGTAAATAATTCCCGGATCATTCCTCGCCGCTCCGTGGGCGTGGCCGCATTAACACTAATGAAGAGGCTCGTGAACGACTGACATCTCTCTCTTTTCAAACAGATTACATAAACACAGAATATTTATTTTCAATTTGATTTACATTATTTAAAACCTGACATTTAAAACCTGCTTTCTTTATTTTGCAAAAAGCACAACATTTAGTTTTTATTGTGAGTGTACACAAATAAAAGTAGAAACTTAACAGATTATAATGATGTATAACACTTGCCTGAATGACCAAAATCAGCTGAGTATTTTGAGTCTCTTTGGCACTAATAAGAAAAAAATTAAGGCGGTCGCAATTATTATTATTGTAAATAAAGCAGCGTTTCCATCCCATGTGTTCAAGAGAGCAAAATCATCACTTCCTGGTGCACAATATCAGTAATAAACTATATGTTGCTGTTTTCCCTCCATCATAAATGAGTTGCGTCTCAGAGCGTCACACACACACATCATAAATTAATGTTGTCTCAGAGCATCAGGCGAAACACACACACACACATCATAAATGAGTGTCGTCTCAGAGCGTCAGGCGAAACACACACACATCATAAATGAGTGTCGTCTCAGAGTGTCAGGCGAAACACACACACACACATCATAAATGAGTGTCGTCTCAGAGCGTCAGGCGAAACACACACACATCATAAATGAATGTCGTCTCAGAGCGTCAGGCGAAACACACACACACGCTTCTGGAGGGAATTAAACCAAATCATTCTGATCACAGACTTTGACTCAGGCGTTTTAGAGCCACCAAACCAACATTTGAGATGCTGTGACGCCATTGGTCCGATGGTTAGGCCGTTTATCCAATCACAGCCTCTCCTGAGGCAGTCACATGAGTTTATTGCGCATTGGATTTATTCGCTAAATGTGTTAGAAATTAATGCACATTTTAAGGTTTTAAGCACATCTTTGTGTTTCAATCCAGCATTTTTATGCAATATCTCAACATTTGGTTAAAAAAAAGTGTGTGTGTTCCTCAGGGCTCGGCTGATGACGATGATTTCTACAGAGCTGCTTCCTCTCTGAACGTTCTTGCCATCTTCAGCAGGTGTGTGTGTGTGTCTGTTTGAGTGTGAGTGTGTGTGTGAGCGCGCGTGTGTGTGTGATTGTTACAATAGTGTTGAAGTGTCTTAACAGTGTGTGTGTGTGTGTTTGTATCAGTGCCAGAGATATGACAGGAAGGAACCTGTTCGAGTTCTGCTTTCAGCTGCTGAAGATGGGAGTGGAGACAAGAGAAATCAACGAGAAGGTCACACACACTCTCACACACACACACACACTCACTCACACACACACACACAAACTCAAACTGTCTTATTGTAACACTGTGATTGTGTGTGTGTGTGTGTGTAGCTGATGGTTCCAGCTCTGAAGTGCGCAGCCTTCCATCTGTTCTGGAAAGGAGTGGCGATCACACAACTCTCTTTAACAACATACAAGGTGTGTGTGTGTGTCTGTCTGTCGTCGTGTTTGTGTGTTCAGGAGATGGTGTGTGAATGTGAGCTGAGTTCTGCTCTCGTGCGTGTCTCCGTCAGGCTGAGCTGAAGCGTGTGCTGAAGTCTCTTCACTCCTTCTGTGTGGTGTGTCAGAGCTGTCTGTCCGTGGCTCAGAGTCACATCAGGAACCAGGTACGGCTCTCTTATGTGTAGTGTTTGAACGCTCACGTTGTGTGTGCGTCTCCATGGCTTTGTGTGTGTTCCTGCAGGCGTTTGTGTGTCTGTGTGACGTGCTGCTCGTGTTCGGAAGCTTGTGTGAAGGAGACGGTCTGCCGCTGCAGCGCTTCAGTCCTGACGAGTCTCTCAAAGCAGAAATGGCTTCTTTCATCATCGATTACGTCTTCAGCGACGCTGACGAGGACGAGCTCAACGGTACATGTGACTAGACAGAGCAAATCTAAAGACAAACATTTGGACGTTTAATGTCCCGTCATGGATGGAAAATAGTTCCAAAATGAAAGTTGAACAGAATGCATTTTTAGGAAATGTTCTGTTACATATTTTTACCATTTTATGCCGTCCTACCGCGACAGGGACGTGACGTTACCGTCGGACCAATGTTTGCTGGGACTAGTCACTTAAATGTAGTGATGAGAGACCTTTCATGTAGTGTGTAACGGTTCTAAGTGAATGAAAACATCCTGCAAAGTTTTAAATCTGAAAGTGCAGCGTATATAAAGTTATTGTCTCTCAAAAGTAAGAGTCGTCTCTGAGTCTGCCGATTAGCGTCACGCAAAAAATTAATACATATTATAAGACAATGAAAGTGTTTTTTGACCTGTTGTTGGGGATTCACAAACCTTTCAAATGCCATAATAGAGGCACTTTAACTAAGCACTTTCTTTAAAGTTTTTATCTGGAGACATTTAGCTGTTTTTCCCCAGATGTAACACTAGATGAAAAACACACACATACACACAGACTCAGACACACTCATACACACACACACACACACACACACACATACACACACAGACTCAGACACACTCGTACACACACACAGACTCAGACACACTCATACACACACACAGACACACTCGTACACACACAGACTCAATCACACTCTTACACACACAGACTCAGACACACTCGTACACACACACACACAGACTCAGACACACTCGTACACACACAGACTCAGACACACTCGTACACACACACAGACTCAGACACACTCGTACACACACACAGACTCAGACACACTCGTACACACACACACATACTCAGACACACTCATACACACACACAGACACACTCGTACACACACAGACTCAATCACACTCTTACACACACACACATACACATACACACACAGACTCAGACACACTCGTACACACACACAGACTCAGACACACTCGTACACACACACAGACTCAGACACACTCGTACACACACACACATACTCAGACACACTCATACACACACACAGACACACTCGTACACACACACAGACTCAATCACACTCTTACACACACACACACATACACACAGAGACTCAGACACACTCGTACACACACAGAGACTCAGACACACTCGTACACACACAGAGACTCAGACACACTCGTACACACACAGAGACTCAGACACACTCGTACACACACACAGACTCAGACACACTCGTACACACACACACACATACTCAGACACACTCGTACACACACACAGACTCAGACACACACGTGCACAGACTCAGACACACTTGTACACACACGCGTGCACAGACTCAGACACACTCATACACACACACACGTGCACGGACTCAGACACACACGTGCACAGACTCAGACACACTCGTACACACACATGCGTGCACAGACTCAGACACACTCATACACACGCGCGTGCACAGACTCAGACACACTCGTACACACACTCGTACACACACACACACACACACATACACACACAGACTCAGACACACTCGTACACACACACAGACTCAGACACACTTGTACACACACACACAGACTCAGACACACTCATACACACACACAGACACTCGTACACACACACAGACTCAATCACACTCTTACACACACACACATACACACACAGACTCAGACACACTCGTACACACACAGACTCAGACACACTCGTACACACACACAGACTCAGACACACTTGTACACACACACAGACTCAGACACACTCATACACACACACAGACACACTCGTACACACACACAGACTCAATCACACTCTTACACACTCGTTGGTGACCGTGTGTGTGATGATGCTTGTGCTGCAGGTGAGGATGAGGGTGAAGAGATGAAGATGGCTGCTCTGCTGCAGAGGAGGAATCAGTTGGCTGGATACTGTAAACTCATCATATACGGCGTCCTGGAGCTCAGAGCCGCCACAGACATACTCAAATACTACAATAAGGTGTGTGTGTGCGCGTGTTCATCAACATAGACTCTACAGAAGACAGTACTGCCACGATTCAGATCAGCTCAGTTCCGTGTCTGAAAGCGGCTGCGCTTCCATAAGCTGTTCTGTGTTTGTTTGGTCTGTTGGTGTTCTTCATTGTGTCTGCTTGTATTGTTGTTTGTAAGTGGCTTCGGATAAAAGCAGCTAAACTCATAAATGTGATGTGTTTTTTCTGTAGTTCTACAAGGATTTCGGTGACATCATCAAAGAGACTCTCAGCAAAACCAAGATTATCAGCTCCGTGGAAAGTGCCAGAACTGTGTGCTTGTGTCTGCAGCAGGTGTGTGTGTGTGTGTGTGTGTGTGTGAGAGAGTGTGTGTGTGAGGATCTCACTGAATCAATCCACATGATTCATGGGTTCATTGAGAGATCATCGCCCCCAGCTGTGACCATTGACATTTCGAAATGTTTAGAAACAATTATAAAGTAACGAAGCCCTGAAATCACGTGACTTTGGCAGTTTGATAAACGCTCCGAACCACTGATTCGAAACAAAAGATTCGTCACATCTTTATTTATGACAGAACCGGGCTAATATGGTCATACTTCCTGGTTCTAGTAAGAACTCGATCTGCTGCGTTTTGGACCAGCTGGAGTTTATTTAAGCGAGCAGGGCAACCACCCAGTAGAGCATTACAATAATCTAGCCTTGAGGTCATGAACGCATGAACTAACTGTTCAGCATTTTGCATTGAAAGCATGTGCCGTAATTTAGATATATTTTTAAGATGGAAGAATGCAGTTTTACAGATGCTAGAAACGTGGCTTTCAAATGAGAGATTGGTATCAAAGAGCACACCCAGGTTCCTAACTGACGACGAGGACTTGACAGAGCAGCCATCGAGTGTTAGACAGTATTCTAGGTTACTACGTGCAGAGGTTTTTGGTCCAATAATTAGAATATCTGTTTTTTCAGAATTTAGTTGCAGGAAATTAATAGTCATCCATTTTTTATATCAGCTATGCATTCTGTTAATCTTGTGAATTGGTAAGTTTCGTCAGGGCGTGAAGAAATATAGAGCTGAGTATCGTCAGCATAACAATGAAAACTAACGCCATGCTTCCTAATAATATCTCCCAGTGGTAGCATGTACAGGGTGAAAAGCAACGGTCCTAGCACTGAGCCCTGCGGTACTCCATACTGAACTTGTGTTCGGTGTGACATCTCTTCATTTACTGCTACAAACTGATAACGGTCAGATAAGTATGATTTAAACCATGCCAATGAAATTCCACTAATGGCAACATAATTTTCGAGTCTATTCAAAAGAATGTTGTGGTCGATAGTATCAAATGCAGCGCTAAGATCGAGTAACACTAACAGAGAGATACAACCACGATCGGATGATAAGAGTAAATCATTTGTAACTCTAATGAGAGCAGTCTCAGTCCTATGATGTGTGTGTGTGTGTGTGTGTGTGTGTGTGTGTGTGTGTGTGAAGTTTCAGTCAGCGGCATCTGCATGATCTCTCTTCATTATGGTGTGTGTGCAGATCTTCTCTGGGCTCGAGCAGGACTGTCGTGATGAAGAGCTGATGGAGATCAGATCGCTGGCAAAGAAACTGGCGGCGAACTTCAGCATTAACCTGCGTGTGGTCCGTGAGCCGCTGCTGGCCTTACATCAGTGCGTGTGCAACTCTCTCTCATCACTTCCTCTGCCTGTCTCTCTCTCATCACTTCCTCATCACTTCCTCTGTCTGTGTCTCTCTCTCTCATCACTTCCTCTGTCTGTTTCTCTCTCTCTCATCACTTCCTCTGCCTGTCTCTCTCTCATCACTTCCTCATCACTTCCTCTGTCTGTGTCTCTCTCTCTCATCACTTCCTCTGTCTGTTTCT
>CM077173.1:227500-242500 GCA_039654105.1 Coreius guichenoti
GCAGAGGCATAAGGCAGGGGTGTGGTCTCTCAGGAATCCTGTATGCCATTGCAATTGAACCACTTTTGGCTGCACTGAGGAATAAGCTGGGTGGCATATCAACAGTGTGTCCGTCGACCTCAGAACTGATAACTGCTAGGCTTAGTGCCTATGCTGATGACGTCACTGTTTTTATTAGATCTGCTCAGGATGTCATGAATTTGAGAGGATCTTTGGAGATTTATCAGAAAGCGTCCTCATCTCGAATTAATTGGCAAAAGTGTGCTTCCCTTCTACTGGGTGAATGGGAGAATGTGGGCCCTCCAGTACTTCCTCAGAACTGCTCCTGGAGTCGAGAGGGGTTCAAAGTGCTGGGGGTTTTCCTTGGGACTGACCAGTATATTCAGAAAAACTGGGATGGTACTTTTGAAAAAGTTTCTGGACGCTTACAAAGATGGCGATGGATACTGCCTCAACTGTCATATAGGGGAAGAGTGCTCATTATTAACAACTTGGCAGCTTCCATGATGTGGCATCGTCTGAATGTGCTTGATCCACCAAAAGATTTGTTGCAATGTTTGCAGAAGACCTTCGTTGAGTTTTTCTGGGGTGGTTACCATTGGCTTCCCCCTGCAATTCTCTATTTGCCAGTCAATGAAGGGGGTCAAGGGTTGATTGATTTGGCAGCTAAGGTCAAGGCTATGAGGTTAAAAACGGTTCAAAACCTACTCTACCCTGAGGATTTTAAGCTATGGGTGTCGTCTGGTCTGGCGTTGCTCAGAACTTTTGGGGGGTTTTGTCTTGATAGGCATTTGTTTTTAATGTCGTCTTATGATGGAAAGTTTTCATCTGATGTACAATTTTATGCTTCTGTGTTAAACTCCTGGAAAGGTTTTAAATTGATTAGACATGGAAATAATTTTGGCCTTGAAGAACCACTGTTTTACAACTCATTTTTAGGTGATAATAGTGGTACATCCAATACAGTTGTTAAAAATCTTTTGAAAAAAGGACTGACAAAAGTTTCAGACTTGGTTGATACCTCGTCTAGAAAATGGAGGTCAATGATAGACATTGGTAATAGGGTGGGTGTTAGATCAGTGAGGATGATAGAGCGGCTCATAGGTGGACTGAAAGCAGCTTTTCCCTCCACACTCCTCCGGTTTGTTAACTGTTTTCTGTCTGGAGGCCCTTCTAGAGTTTTGTTTCCTAAGTTATTTGTGTCTCCCAAGGTTGGTTTTGAAGATGATCATGAAGTAAAGCTGCTGAAAGTTGATAAATTACAAGAGCTTGATTTTCAGGTGGTTGGAAAAAAAGATCTATATCAGTTGTGTGTCAAAGTAGATCTTTTTGAGCAAATTAAAGACAGAGGTGATACAAAATGGAGAGAATTTTTAACCGTGCCTGCTGCACTTTCTCCTTCTTGGAGGCTCTTTTATAAGGGTCCTCTACCTAAACGATCTGGAGACCTACAGTGGAGGTTATTACATTGTGCTTTGCCCACGAATTCTCATGTTTCTAAATTTAACTTGAATGTTTTATCATCTTGTATTTTCTGTTCTTTACCAGAATCTGTTTTTCATGTTTTTACTGAGTGTTCTAGATTGGTTCCATTATATAGGTGTCTAGAACGATTACTTGGGAATTTGGGTTTTGTTTTCAACAAGACACTGTTCATCTATGGTTGCAAGTATTCTGGAGCGCACAGACAGCAGTGTACGCTAGCTAATTTCATCATTGGACAAGCCAAATTAGCCATTTGGAAGTCTTGTAGACTGGCTGCTGAAGGGCGAAATGTAAATGTGTGTCTGTTATTTACTGCTTTGGTGGAATCCAGAGTAAGAGTGGAGCATAGATATTTTCAAATGACAAAAAACATGCTTGAGTTTGAGTTTAAATGGTGTGTAAATGGAGCCTTACTGTCACTTTGTGAGGATGGAGAAGTAATGTTTAATTGGTGATGTAGTTATAGTGGTCATTTTGAGTGAGGTATGTTTTAATTTAATTTATTAATTTATTTTTGTTTGTTTTGTTTGTTTTATTATTTTTTGAACATCTTGTACTGTGATTATGTGTGAGGTATAATGAACTGTTCGTTTTTAGACTGTTTTAATAAAGTGTGTTAAAAGTCAAAGTCTCTCTCTCTCTCTCTCTCTCTCTCTCTGTCTCTTTCTCTCTCTGTCTCTCTCTCTCTCTCTCTCTGTCTCTGTCTCTCTCTCTGTCTCTCTCTCTCTCTGTCTCTCTCTCTCTCTGTCTCTCTCTCTCTCTCTCTCTCTCTGTCTCTCTCTCTCTCTGTCTCTCTCTCTCTCTCTCTCTCTCTCATCACTTCCTCTCTCTCTGTCTCTCTCTCTCTCTCTCTCTCTCTCTCTCTCTCTCTCTCTCTCTGTCTCTCTCTGTCTCTCTCTCTCTGTCTCTCTCTCTGTCTCTCTCTCTGTCTCTCTCTCTCTGTCTCTGTCTCTCTCTCTCTCTCTCTCTCTCTCTCTCTCTGTCTCTCTCTCTCTCTCTCTCTCTCTCTCTCTCTCTCTCTCTCTCTCATCACTTCCTCTGTCTGTCTCTCTCTCTCTCTCATTGGTTTGTTTGGTTTGGTTTGTGTAGGGACGGCATGCGTTTTGCCAGTCAAGGGCTTGATAAGGGTGACTTGATGAATCTGAGCTTTCTGGAGATTCTCAGTGAATTCAGTTTCAAGCTCCTGCAGCCGGAACGCAAGCGGCTGTGAGTATCACTGACATCACTGATCATGTGACTCCACACTGACGCATCACCCTTATGAAGAATAAAGCTGCAAACATCATTCATTCCTTTAGTCCATCATTCACCCTCTGTAATGATCCCATAGCCGATTCCTGCTGTTAAAGCTGTGTGTGTACGGCTCCGTGAAGCGTTGTGTTCGGCGCCGTGTGTTTGAGCGGCATGTGTGTCCTCTGTGTCTGTCTCAGGGTGGCGGATCTGCGGCGTGTGTGTTCCTCCGCTCTGAACAGTGGCTTCGTGAGGATGTATGAACGATCTCTGACTTCAGGCTCCAAAGAAACACCAGCAGCTCAAACACCCAGAAGAAAACGCAGACGCACACACAGTCAGTGCACACTCACACACACACACAATCAGTGCACACACACACACACACACACACACACTCACTCACTCACTCACACACACTGACAAACACACTAACCCACACACACACACACTGACAAACACACTAACACACACACACTCACTCACACACTAACACACACACTCTCACACTCACCTCTCTCACACACACACACGTGAGCAGTTATTGTATATTCTGTATTGAGGTGTTTGTTTTGCGTGTGCAGGTTTGGTCAGCGGTTTGGAATCTGCAGCTGTGGTTTCACACACTCGTCATGACGACATGGACGACAATGAGTTCACAGACGAGTATATCACTTTAAACACACACGTTACAGATAGGATGTGAATCACACACATGCAGCAGAAATGTGCTGAAGAGTGTTTGACCCTCCTCTCGTTGACCTGTGGCTGTGCTAACATGTGCTCACGGAGACTGACATCAGATCAGTATGAGAGAACAGATCTGAATCACTGCTCGTGTGTGTGTGTGTGTGTGTGTGTGTGTGTGATTGTGTGCTGTCAGGGTCCTGAGGAAGAGCGTCAGTCACAGCAGACAGAGGTCCAGCCCGCTCACACAGAGCGTCCAGTCACATCTCAGCACGTGAGTTCAGTTCATCATGTGACTACAAACACACACAAAACCAGAGTGACCAGCGGGGCGGGCGAGAGCCATGAGAGACTCAGGAGCGACGAGAGAGGACCAGGCCTGGACTTTACGTTGTGTTAGGTTTGTTTTATCATGTGTGTGTGCGGCAGCCGTCCGTGAGGAGCCATCTTTACGTTCAGTTTGTGGGTAATAGACCCTTTTCACAGACTGTGATGATGCGTTTTAACAGTCATCAATATCGTAAATCCTGCCAAGTTTTTTGTATTTTCATTTTTTTTTTTTTTAAATATATGTACATTTATAACACTATACTTTGTATCATATTACTTTTGCATCAAATTACAAAAAACTAGTTGCCTCTGCTGAGAGGGTGTTTCTAATACAGCGTCTATGAGAGTGACGGTAAACACACACACACACACACTAACCACACACACTGACAAACACTCACACACACACACACACACAGTCAGTGCACACACACACTCACTCACACACACACACACTGACAAACACTCACACACTGACAAACACTAACACACTCACTCACACACACACAGTCAGTGCGCACGCACACACACACACTCACTCACACACACTCACACTGACAAACACACACTCACTCTCACACACACTCACACTGACAAACACTAACACACACACACTCACACTGACAAACACTAACACACACTCACACAGTCAGTGCACACTCACACACACACGCGCACACACACACACACACACACTCACTCACACTGACAAACACTCACACACACACTGACAAACACTAAAACACACACACACTCACACACACAGTCAGTGCGCACGCACACACTCATTCAACAACTTAAATAAACACAAACTGAACGTAAAGATGGCTCCTTGCGGACGGCTGCCGCACACACACATGATAAAACAAACCTAACACAACGTAAAGTCCAGGCCTGGTCCTCTCTCGTCCTTCACTGTCGTTGCTCCTGCTTTTTTATACTTCCGAGCTCCTCCGTGAGACACGAGACCGGTGTGACGCTCATTATCAATCATGCCACCGTCAATCTGTGTGTGTGTGTGTGTGTGTGTGTTCAGACTCTCTCTGGCTCATGACGATCGGTCAGAGGATGAAGAGGAGGCAGAAATCGAGGATTATGATGATGAAGACTCTGAGGTGGGCTTCGCTCTGGTGAGTTGAGCACACACAGGCTGATGATGTCATGTCCTCTTCCTCATCCTCCTCCTCTGTTCCCCTCAGCCGTCCACTCACGGCTCTGCCAGCTTCCTGGAGGATCTGTTTGAGTGACAGCGTTACGGGAGGCGTTGTGTTGGTGTGTTCAGCCGTGCGGTTCACTCGTGTCACTGATGTTCCTTCTGTTTGACTTCATGATGTCGGATGAAGTGTTAAAACACAGTTTTGTTTATTATCCTTGTTCAAATAATAAAGTCACATTTATTTCTCTTTCCCGTCTGTATTTTTTATATTTACACATTTCACAGATGCTTTTATGCATGTGTTGTGTGTCGGTATGTAATCAAACACACACCCTTTCAATACAGAGCACACATTATACAATACAGTCTTCTACATATTACACTGCACAACATACACCGATCAGGCATAACATTATAACCACTGACAGGTGCAGTGAATAACACTGATGATCTCTTCATCACGGCACCTGTTAGTGGGGGTGTTCCCGGTCTGCAGTGCTCAGTATCTATCAAAAGTGCTCCAAGGAAGGAACAGTGGTGAACCGGCGACAGGGTCATGGGCGGCCACGGCTCATTGATGCACGAGGGGAGCGAAGGCTGGCCCGTGTGGTCCGATCAAACAGATGAGCTACTGGAGCTCAGATTGCTGGGCAGGGGCGATGACCTCTGAACCTGTGTGTGCGAGTTAGACATCTTTAATGACACGTGTGTAATAAAAAGGAAGAGCGGTAGTTAATTGTCTCTTATTGGGGTCATCCTGGTATTCAGTGCCTTTTGACCATCATAAAATAAAGAAAATCTGATTTGTCTGATCTGAACCACATTATAACTGATATTAAAATCAATAGTTGAAAAGAATATATACATTAGAGAACCTTTACTGATATACCCAACAATATACAAACATGGGGAAAAATGTTGTTTCCCATGGGATACAGAGGGAAATGGTAGCTCAATGCAGTAAAATATCTCAAATTATTTTTAATCAACTTTAATATGCTTTGAAGAATTCAAATGGTGTTATTTATGAGTAAAACAGGTTTAAAATTGATATTCAACATTTTAAGGCAGTAAGATCACAATCTTTACAGGGGACAATATTGACTGACTAGCAAAGCAAAACAAGCCGTACAAATGAATAAAAGAACACATATTATACAGACACTTAATATTTAATCGTGTTTTATAATTTATAGACTCCACAATCACTGGTTTGGAAAAGCTTCGTTTCTCCCATAATCACTCATAATTCCTGCTCATATATCATATAGTCCCGGGCGCGTGCCTGACGCGCGTGAACTGTTCTTGTCATGACATACATCGGGTTTTTTTTTTTTTTTACCGCCGTTTCAAACCGCACATTTCTTTAATATCTTTGATGAATGTTATCCTCAAAGGTTCATCATATACAACACCTGATGTCAAAAATGTTATTAATATTTTATGATGCTACGGAATTCTTTAGAGCATATGTATCTTTTGAAATGTTTTCTGGAAATAAATGTAAAAAAAAAAAAAGTTTGAAAGCGCACAGATATTGGTCCTTCCGCTCACGTGACACACCACGTTTGTAAGATTCTCGCGCCACAAGCGCAGCCCCGCCCTCGCGCACACCCAGACGCGCTGTGATTGGCGGAGAGCGCCAGCAGACTCGCGCCAGTTTTTGCAGCTGCTCTCGAGACCGTGTTGCATCTTTAGTCACTAAAGCGTTTCCTGAGCGAAATATTCATATATTTATCTCAGAGACGCGATAATTCTCATTCTGCGGTAATCATGGCACCAAAGGATTATATGGCGGAAAAGGGTGAGTTGGGAAATTCACTTCTGGCGCACATTTAACGCTAGATCCGTTAGGAACTCTTCTCAGTTCGCAGGTCTGTTTCTGACACGCGGTAAAGTTCGACTGAATGAAAGTAAAATCAAGTCGCATATGAGTGGTTGATGTCTGAACTGGAGCGGCGCGTGTATTTGTGTTAGTTATGTGCGGTGTTTTAACTGTTTCGGTGTTTGTGTAACTTTGGTTTTATCGTCGCTCGCGGGAGTTGCGCGCGCTTGAGCTGAAGTGCCCGGATGGAGTTTTGGAACAAAGAGCGGCGGCGCGCGGAGAGCACGTGCTGGCGTCACACAACGCTTTCCCCGGTCAAAAGTTTAACAAATCCGACCAGAATCATGTGTGTGTTTGTTCCGATCCGTACATGATCGGTCGCTGCGGTATTCGCCGCTTTAAAGCGCGGGGTGAAAGATTCGGGCGCGTGACCCGAGCTGACACCAGAGCAGCGGCGCGTTCCTTTGAGCGCGCAGAGCCGTGTTCGGCCCGGACGGGTCTAGTTTGTGAAGCGCGGAGTGATCGCGGAAGCGGCGCGGCTGTAGCGCGAGAGCCATGTGCTGCTTTGTTTACAAAAACAGCGGCCATCGAGTGGCGTAACGCGCGCGGCGCTTCAGAGTGAGAAAAACGCGCAGCGACACCAGAGCACGCGGACACGCGCGTCTAACGACAACAATGCGATGTTTTGCTCGAGTCATCATGACGCGTCGATCATTCGCGTGCAGTTTCACTCTGTGTTCTGTTGAACAGTTACTAGTAACGTTAAGTGTTTAAAGCCGAAATCGTGTTGATTTCATCAGTGCGAAGTGTATCGTGCGTTTTGGGTTGAACTGGGACATTTTCGGCCCCTTTGTTTCGGTTTTTGCTCGTTTGTTTACTCATCATTCTCCGCGCGCTCACGTGACTGTGTTTGTGCAGCGCTGTGGCCGCGCGCTCTGAAACTTTTCCTGCACGCGCACAAACATGAACATGTGTGTGATGGTGTTCTGCTGATGTGTGTGTGTTTCCAGAGAAGTGCAGGCGCTTCCTGCAGGAGTTCTACAGCGAGGATGAGTCCGGGAAGAAGCGGTTCAAATACGGCGCGCAGTTGGTGAGAGCTGTGTGTGTGTGTGTGTGTGTGTGTGTGTGTGTGTGTGTGTGTGTGTGTCTGTGTGTGTGTGTGGCTCCCGCTCATAGTGTGTGTGTGTGTGTGTGCGCACAGGTGTCGTTGGCTCATCGTGAGCAGGTGGCGCTGCTGGTGGATCTGGACGATGTGGCGGAGGAAGACCCTGAGCTGGTGGAGAGTGTGTGTGAGAACGGCAAGCGTTACGCCGGGCTGTTCGCGGACGCGGTTCACGAGCTGCTGCCTGAGTACAGAGAGCGAGAGGTAGAGCGAACCATACATCTGTAGCGCTGTAAACACATCAACTAAAGTCAGCACAAACTCTACAAGAGTTCAGTGTGTCTGGTTTCATCTGTGCACTGCTGTGTGTATCACTCATATTGGCCCGTGAATCCCTCGTGTCTGAGCTGTGAGTGTGTGTGTTTTGTAGGTGGTGGCGAAAGACGCCTTGGACGTTTACATCGAGCACCGGCTGATGATGGAGACGAGGGGTCGTGACCCCGCAGACATGCGTGACTCCAGGAACCAGTATCCATCTGAGCTCATGCGCAGATTGTGAGTCGCGCACACACACACACAAGGGCTCCAGACTAACATTAGAGAGCAGTGGCACTGGAGAAAAATTAAAGTTAATTTAATCATAAAATTACTGTTGTTTTAAGTGCAGTTACTAATAATATTACATGTTTGTTTATTGGAGATTTAACAGTGAAGCACTGAGCTTGAGTTGATGCGCAGATAAAATTGGGGTGGACAAATACGGTTATTTGACAAACAAAAGAAAAACAACAGTATTTGAACATTAATTTTCCTTGAAACTAACTAGTAATGTATCTGCCATGGCATTGACAGGCTCAGACTACAGATTATGGTGGGCTATTTGAAACCGCAATATCAAGATCAATCACTACAATATGGTGCAAACACGTAACATTAGGATGCTTTTGATATCAAGTTTTGCTGGTTAGCTTTGTCCTTGACAGGGTAAAAGATGACCTACAATCTAAAACCTGACGTTTCTGAAATAGTTTTCTTCAAAAGAAATGTTTAATTATTACTAGGAAGTTAATATAAAATAGGAAAAATACAAAGACAGTTTACTATGCTTAGTAGAATTCGGTTACGGCCAGTGTTGCCAGATTGGGTCCACAATTTCCAGCCCAAAAGCTCACCAAAACTTGAACTGCCAAAATAATGTGATAGAATTTTATTGCATACCAATCAAGAAATTAATTGACTTAACCCTCAGAAAAACATTTTCAGTGTCAACAGTAAGAAGCCAATTTAAGTGCAAAGAGTACCAATATATGAGATCGGAAAAAAACTGCGTAATTAGCAGGCATTTCACACACGTTAATGCACACACCACTGCCAAAATGCGTCATTTATTGATACTGTACGATAATCCGCCAACAAATAAAAAGTGTTGCGCTTTGACAGAACTATAGTAACGTTACGTCGTGGAGTACAGAGAACATAACACACTAGCACAGTCAAAACTGATGAATCGCTGATTCAAACCTCTTTCAGCAGCTGTCAGACGAGTAGAGCGCAGTCTGGATGGTTTAAAACGTGCAGATGTCCTGGTCAGTGTGCACATGACGATGGGCAGGAGTCATAAGCCCTATTCGATTTCAACTGTGCTCTCAGAGTTGGTTATATTTAGTCTTCGAGTCATCTTCCACCACAGGTGAAATTCATGTTGGATCACTCTTTACTGTAGATACAACTTACTGTATGTGTATGCCACTTTAGCATAGCGATCACTTGAATATACAGCTACAAGTTATCGCGCTAAAAACCGTCAGTCATGAATGAGCGCGTCTGCCTGCTGATCGCTGATTGGCTCGAAGTGCGTGCTCGTCGGCGACGTCAACACCAATGCCAGCTGACTCTGCATGGGCCAGTGTGTGTCATGATGATGACTGAGTTCTTGCACACTTGAGTTTTGATTAACCAATAACCAAACAAAACTAGACCTATAAAATTTAGATTTTTGAAAACTGCCAAACTGACCTCAAACCAGCCCAAATTTTGTCCACCCGCCCAAGCCCATTTTTACCCACACAATCAAATTCAAAACCCGCCCAATCTGGCAACACTGGTTACAAGACCCGCCCCATTCTACTTCTGATTGGTTATGTTAGTTTGGTTAAGAGTGAACGCTGTGTTCCCCTCAAACCTTTGGCAGGCGAACTCATGAACTCGAACGTGATATCAACACGTTTTTTTATTTTAATAAATGTTTTTTTTTTTTTTCCCAGCCGCACGCCGGCGATCCGGTGCCGGAAAACTTTAAGCCCTGTACTTAATATCAACTTGTTTGTTGGACTTTTGTACAATATCAGCATCACATTCGCAATCATGCCAGTACTCGGAGCAACAGGAGTCTGTCTACTCGTGTGACATTGCTTAAAGCTGCAATCCGTAACTTTTGGCGCTTAAACAGAACTGCATGTGAAGAACATTGTAGCCGGATCTACTTCTCTGTTTGTCTGTGGCGAGTCACGCAGGCACTGTGCTCCTCCACAGCGGTGGGACCCGAACCGGACTAAAGTAGTCCCAATATAAGACAAAAACACTGTTTGGAAAATGGGTTCATGATTTACTTGCTCATTACACAACTTTAGTAAATCTTGAACACAAAAGAAAGTTGCAGCTTTAACTATATTTCACGTGTGATAAAGATTAAAATCAAGAACTTTTTTTTGGTGGCATTTTTACCCCAAGCCCCCGTTAATTTCCGACCTTGTTTATGATAATCCAAATGTAGTATTTCCAGTTATTTTGGCTGCAGAGAAACATCAGCATGAGACGGTCTGGTAAGTGCGCATGGCTGCGTCATGGCGCGCTCGTGCGGACGCGTGGAGTATAAACCAAGCTTCATGCTTCTCCATGTACACAAGTAGTCCGTCGCACACGTCTTTTGCACTTGCTCTGCCGACTGAAGGCATGAAACGCAGCCGAAACTTAACTGTTGCTCGGTGTTGATGCACGTCGGGAGTTGTACTTTTTATTCCGATTGTATTATACTAGCCTGACAAGCCAGGCCCACATCAAGAAGATGTTGGGTCTGGGAACACACCATTGGCAGGGCTCAATCTGAGGGGCGGGATAAGTGGTTGTCTTTCAGATTCCCTCTGCACAATAGGATAGCGCTACAACCAACCAGAGCAACGAAGAAGGTGAAGCGGAGCTAGTTGATAGATTAAACTTTCGGTAAAACTCTGAACACATCTTCCTTTAAGAATGACTTCAGTGCTGTTCTTTGTTCTTTTCTCAAAGAAAAGCTTAACTCCAAGTCTTGCAGAGTCGCGGCCAAAGCCGATTCAAAAGACCGTTGTTCGCCAGCTTCTTTGTTTTCAAGTAGTACGCGGAACTGCCGCAACTCTGCCGTCATTACGTTAAGCCCGCCCACCGACTCTATACACGATGTGATTGGCCTGACAAGAGTTTGGTTTTTCAAGCTCGCCAGCCAACGGAGAGTTGATAGACGCCCTGGCTGCAAATTACTTTACTGCTGCTAGGGTGCGTCTAGATTTCTAGGCTAGTATTATGCATCTATTCATGAAAATCGATCGGGTCACTCACACCGGTGCGCATACATATTTTTCCACAGTTGCACGCAGTAATTTTCAGTCGCAAATGGACCAAAATAGCCCTGCCTTTACACTTAGTTTTACAATTAACCACATTAAAAATAACATTCAGACTGGACTGGGGCTGCACAATATTGGAAAACTTACATAGCGATATTTTTTTTTATTTATTTATTTTTTTTTTATATATTGCGATTTATAAAAACAATTTCACCAGATGACTTGAATAGCTCTATTTGAGAAGTGTTAATCGTTCTAGAATAATAGGGGTGATTTTGTAGGAGAGTGAATCTGCATAGAAAATAATAAACACATTACAAGCATAGATGCATACAGTAGAAGAAAGAGAAGATACATAAGCAGTGCTGTGTTTTTTCAGGTAAATCTAACAGTATTCAGCTACAGAAATTCAATAATCAATGTAAAATAGCAGTCTTCACTAGCCTATATAAATGAAATATAACTAATGTAAATAATTAATACATTTTATCATTGTTAAAGCTACAAAAGTCACTTTCTCTTTTGTTGTTTGGTCACCATTGGCGACACAGCTGCCGGTACACAAGGCTGCTGTCCCTTTAAGACGAATGTACGGAGCCACGGACCTAAATGACACGCATCCGTTTCCTTCATCCATTGTTTACAACACATAACTGACACATGTCCTTTACTCGACGAGACGGGCATTTGGACTTCATTTTGTGAGCACATGTCAGTTAAGCTTAAATGAAAATGAAGTCAAAATTAGAGCCAGACCGATAAGGGTTTTTGGGGGCTGATACCGATATTAGGGAGTAAAAAATTCCTATATCGACTGATATTCTTTGTGTAGAATGTTTGGACACTTCAATGGGAAAGTGTGTCCAAACTTTTGACTGGTACTGTATATATAATACAGTATGTACATAATATACACACACTATACATGAATACAACAGAACAAACAGTTCTTTTCAGGTTTTTCATAGGTCTAAACTAGATTTTCAGGTGCAGAAATAGTGATCAAATGTAAAATCACTTCATAGTCTTCACTGTATAAATATAGATTAACCCTTATTAAAGTTATTCAGTCAAGAGCCGTAAGTGAATTTTTTTTTTTTTTTTCTCTGTCTTTTGTTATCTGAGAAAACGCTTCCCTGCCATTGATGAGATTTTCTATGTTTTCCTGTTATACGGTAGGGGGTGCTACTACACGTCTCCTGAACGAGTACAGAATCTCCTGATCGAAACACGGGAGAAGAAACGAGCGATCTCATAAGCAGATGCATATGTAAAATAACGCAATCATCAACATTAAACAGTATATAAATCAAACCTGCCCAATGTTACTGAATGAAATGTCGCCCCAGGACGAGCTCTAGGACTGAGAAGCTTTGGGGGTGTTGATGGACTCCATCTACTCCATCTGTGTTTTCATTGTTATGAATCCAATCTGGATGTAGTCTTTGACAAAAACGCAATTTTCTCAACTTTTTGCTCAAAATGTTGCTTTTTTTCATGAAACTTACCCACGTTCAAGTGTTGATAAAAATATTTGATATACTGGATGTTCAGATATTCACACAAGATATTCTGTGGGCCATGCAACTTGTGAAAATGACCCGAAACGCTGGCGGTGATGGCAAATTTCACATTCACTTAAGACATAACCAACTATGTTTACGATGATACTTGACACACAATTTTGTGTGAATATTGTCGCGCTGAGACGCGTGGGCGCGTTCATATCTGTGGCATATACGCAGATATATCTGCGACAGGCTCATATCGGCCGATAAAATCAGCAGAGCGATAAATCGGTCAGGCTCTAGTCTAAATGCCCGCGTGCTGTTTTCTGTGCGCACATTGGGCCTCATTCATGAAACACGAGCAGATTGATTGTGTAAATCGTTCGTAAAGCCATTCTGATGCAAACTTTCGGATTCACGAAAATGTTCGTATTTTCAAAATGTTAGTTGGTAGGAAAGAAATGTACACCTGCTCCCTACCACGTGTGAATGGTGCGTAAAACATTTGAATGTCTAATTTAGGTAAACTGATGACATTGCATTTTGATGCACTATGAACCATATTTCACGAGTTGATTTGCCCGGTCTTTTTTTTAAACTTCATCTTTGGGTAATAGCAATAGGCAGCGCTCGTCACGGTCACTTTTTACCCAGCCGTCCAATCACAGTGGAGGAGGGGCGGGACAAATACAACACCGACCAATCATCCTACTTGTACAACGACTGAACAACAATGGATGTTAATATTGCTGGTTACTGCATTGTTATATTCAGTAATTCATCTTTATTTTTATTTATCCTTTAACCAGGAGATCCCATTGAGATATTAAATCTCTTCTTCCAGGGAGATCTGGTCAAGACGGCAGCACATAGCCTTTCATACATAAGCATACAAAACGATTAATAAAGATAAAAGTAGAATTTAAGCACTCACATTTAAAAGTCCAGGGAGCATAAAAAGAAAAAGCATGTTTTCCAAATTCTGAGTATACCTTTGGAGCTTTTAATCGAATGTACGATAGGGATCTAGTACAATAACTATTTGTATAAAAAGTTTTGTATAAAAGTCGATTATCACATAAATGTCATCTTTAAAAAAGTCGTTCAACCCCTACTTACTACAGTAAATCCATGTGGCGTTAACGGTCCTCTCAGACCAGCTCAAACGAGTAGCGCGGTTGCGTTTGTTTCTCATGTGTAACAGAAATGGCAGCTCTTATCAGTTGGGCACGAGTGTGACCGCTAACAACATTTAGTCGCACCAGCAGGAAAAGAGGTTGCAAAATGCCACCATTTGGTCTCAGTCTGGAGCCCTGCACACACACTCTTGTCCACTCGCTCAGTGTCTGGTTTCATCGTGTGTGTGTGTGTGTGTGTGTCTCTCAGTGAGGTTTATTTCCGGCCCCCGTCGACGCTGAAGCCGAAGGTGGTGCGTGACGTGAAGGCCGACAGCATCGGTCAGCTGGTGACCGTCAGAGGGATCGTCACCAGAGCCACGGAGGTCAAGCCCATGATGGCCGTGGCCACGTACACGTGTGACCAGTGCGGAGCGGAGACGTACCAGCCGGTAGGGGCGTGAGCGCTCAGTGTGTGGCTTTACCCGCTCGTGTGCTTCTGCTAACGCCTCCTCTCCCTCAGATCGCCTCTCCCAGCTTCACGCCGCTCATCATGTGTCCCAGTCAGGAGTGCGTCACCAACAAATCCGGAGGGCGGCTGTACCTGCAGACGCGAGGGTCAAAGTTCATCAAGTTCCAGGAGCTGCGCATTCAGGAGCATGTACGTGTGCCGTCCGTCATTTTGACGTTAAAATTCTATTGTAATCGATCATTACCTGTCATTTTAATGGAAATAAGACGTTGATAGCTTTTGATCTTCATGAGTTTACAGGACAAGCGTGTAGGCTATGCTTTTATATTATGAAAAGAAATGTTCAGACTGAGCATCACTGAACAGTGACCGCGGTCATCTCTATCTCTTTACTACGGTACAGAACGAAATCAACATCAGAACGTGTTAAGATACAGTCCAGCTTGCCAAAACCCGCATCATCTCATTAATCGCTCAGTGTTTGCAAGCCA
>CM077173.1:247500-277500 GCA_039654105.1 Coreius guichenoti
GCTCTCAGGTCAGTACACAACTGGCCGCGGCTCGTCCGGCGTGGGGCTGACGGCGGCGGTCATGCGGGACCCGGTGACGGGCGAGATGACGCTAGAGGGCGGCGCTTTAGTGCTGGCGGATCTGGGCGTGTGCTGCATCGACGAGTTCGACAAGATGGCCGACGCCGACCGCACGGCCATCCACGAGGTCATGGAGCAGCAGACCATCTCCATCGCCAAGGTACGACCCGCTGCGCTTGAGCTGCCACTGGCTCCTGAATGAGCCTGGTCACATGTTTCCTGTCTGTCTCAGGCTGGAATCATGACGTCTCTGAACGCGCGGTGCTCGATCCTCGCGGCGGCGAACCCGGCGTACGGCCGCTATAACCCTCGCAAAACCATCGAGCAGAACATCCAGCTGCCCGCGGCGCTGCTGTCCCGATTCGACCTGCTGTGGCTCATTCAGGACAAGCCCGACACCGACAACGACCTGCGGCTGGCCCAGCACATCACATACGTGCACCAGCACTGCCGGCAGCCACCCACACACTTCAACCCCATCGACATGAAGCTCATGAGGTACACACACACACACACACACACACACACACACACACACACCTCTTCCCCTGTGTTTGGTGCTAAACACACTCCTGTCTGTCTCTGTGTGTGTGTCAGGCGGTACATCAGTAAGTGTAAGCAGAAGCAGCCGGTGGTTCCAGAGGCTCTGTCTGATTACATCACAGCGGCGTATGTAGAGATGAGGAAAGAGGCGCGGGTCAGTAAAGACACGACCTTCACCTCGGCCCGAACGCTGCTGTCCATCCTGCGCCTCTCCACTGCCCTGGTGAGTCTCAAACACACACCATCAGCATTATCAGCGGGATCTCTGGGTCCGGTCCCGTCTCTGGTCTGAAGAGGTTCTGATGTGGCGGCTGGGTGTTAAAAGTGCTGTTTGTGCAGGTAGCTGTGATCATGTCTACTGTAGAGACAGCACTTTACGACACACGCCGCCGTTCACACGCCGCCGTTTCAGGTGTCCTGCTGCTGTCCATCATGCCTGTTGTCGTGGTGACGGTCAGCTTTGCGGGGTGGGCAGTCAGCCTCAGTCACGCCGCTGTGCAAACCCATGCAAAACTGACCGTACGCGACGCGACGCACGACCTGCTCGCGTGACTGAGACTAGCTGGTGTTGAGAGGCCGAGACTTGGGCAGTTGCTGGCTTTCCCAGAAGGCATTGCACTTGTCTCGGTCTGACAGTGCCGGCACAGCTCATCAGTTTGCTGAAGGACGTTGGGAAATGTTTTGTTTGAGGAACATGTTGACGTTCACACGTGTGATCTGCTGTGTGTGTGTGTGTGTGTGTGTGTGTGTGTGTGTAGGCGCGTCTGCGGATGGTGGATGTGGTAGAGAAGGAGGATGTTAACGAGGCCATGCGACTGATGGAGATGAGCAAAGACTCGCTGCAGGCCGACAAGACCAGCAATACCAGGTACACTGACCTTTGACCTTCTCTCTCTCTATAGCGCTCAGCGCCACAGTGATAAACAGGAACACACACTTGTGTAGTGTTGTCCTTCTCTGACCTCTGACCTGGTGCGTGCAGGGCGCAGCGTCCCGCTGACGTGATCTTCTCTCTGCTGCGGGAGCTGGCGGGCGAGGGCTCGGCGCGGGCGGTGCGTGTGGCGGAGGCGGAGCAGCGCTGTGTGTCTCGCGGCTTCACTCCGGCACAGTTCCAGGCCGCTCTGGACGAGTACGAGGAGCTGAACGTGTGGCAGATCAACCAGGCGCGCTCGCGCATCACCTTTGTGTGAACACACACACACACACACACACACACACAACTGACTTTCACTGATCCACCCATTTGAGCTTCTCCGTCTGATGTTGCTTTGCTTTTTAATCTGTTAACTTTCTGAAATAAATGCTGTAAATAGATGAAGTGTGTGTCCGAGTCTGTTCGTAAAGATGATTTATGAGCGTGTGTGTGTGTGTGTTCTGTGATCAGAGGTGAGTCTGCTGTTAGAGCGCTTGGGTTTCTTCTCATTTAAATGTTATTACTCCAGAGAAAATTAATATCTGGGTTATTCCTGGGATTTGGTAATATTTCAACTTGGATTTTCCTTTTCTAAACCACATGATACATTTTCTAAATACTCCACATCGTTGGGCACGTATCAAACCTCCACATCATGTTTCCCACCTGAGACACTAAAGACCTTTTTTTTTTTTTTTTTTTTTTCCCCCAAGATTTAAAGGCACAATATGTAAGAATTTTTTTTTTTTTTTTTTTAGAGTCAAATATCCACTAGAACAGTGATAATTTTTATATAGTGTGTGTGTGTGTGTGTGTGTGTGTGTGTGTGTGTGTGTGTGTGTGTATATATATATATATATATATATATATATATATATATATATATATATATATATATATATATATATAATTTTTTTTTTTTTTTTGGCTTGTGTGCTTGCATTATCCCAAATGTTTCCAAGAATGTTTAAATCCAGAGAAATAAGCGATTTTAACCAGGACACGGCCCGTATCCGTGTGTCGCCTATCAATGACATCATACCCACCTTACCCTCTGGTTTTAACACCAAAGCCTCTTATTGTTTAAATCTGGTGTTCTTTATTTACCGCGAGTACCGTGTTTTACCATGCCTAATATGATCTACTGCAGTGTGAACAAGTGTCTCATAGTAGCGCCGAGCGAACGCACAGAGTAGCATTATAGTAAGAGACAAAAAATTACATATTGTGCCTTTAACGCTTGTGCTTCAATTAAAAAAAGTTACACAGGTCCATAGAGGACAAAAATGTCCATGTCAAAAAACTCATAAATTGTCAAGGGTCTTCTTTAAAATGAGACCAAACTTAAGTCTGTGCTCCAAAGACTAGTCAAAAAAAGTTTAAAAAGTGAAACCAACAAAAAAGTTTGTTTGTGGAAATGATTTATGAACGTTATTTTATATTAAATATATATTTTATGAAACATGTTGAACTCTAAAACTGCTAGAAAACCAAAGCCATGAATCTAAACAAGTTGTGTTCCAGATTTGAGGTTGATATCTCAGGAAATGAGCTTTCAGTGAGAGTGTGTTTGGGCGCAGAGCCAGATCTTCCCGTTAGACGCCAGCAAAGCTTCACAGCGGCTGGATTTGGGGTTTGCAGTCAAGTTTTTCTCAAATATTACAAGCACACACAATTTTTTTTATTACAAACTAAAACTCTGATATCCATACCAACACACACACACACACACACACACACACACAGTTATTGCTTCCAATTGGCTTTATAATACACAGAAGCAGAAAACAGGAATAAAGCGAGTATCGGCCAAACCTGAGAAAATGGCAACATCTGGTAAAAAAAATAGTAAAAGTTTAAATTTTGAAGCCTTGCCAACAGAATGAAAGCCTATTAACAAAGATTCATCATTTATTGTTAAACGGCACTGGGATTAAAAATTGCAGTTTTAATGGGAACATTTTTGTCCAAAAGGTCCTTAGAGGAAATATTTTGTGTATCCAGTGCAAAACAGATTTATTTAAGGAAACGGGCGTGAAATAGTAAAATTCTAATAAAAATACACACCTGTGCCAAAATGTATGGCACGATGATCAAAAAAACAAAACTGAAAAAGACAAAATGTCCATAAGGACACACAAGGGTTAAACACCTTTATCCTCAACCCCACAACATGATTTTACACACATCTACTGCTCATGTGCCTCTCATAACTATTACTACAGATGTAACATTTATGATAATTTTCATGTGTGTGAAGGTAAAAAGACACGTGTTTTGTGGTCTCTTTATTTTTGTAAAAAATGTTTTCAGGACTAACACAATAAAAGTGGTTCAGTCAAACATGTCAGGTGGTAACCAGCAATGAACAGTCTCTCTGCTGATGATGTGGACAGTACAGCAAATATTCCATTTATAACTAAATTATGAGTTTTTGTGATTTTAAGTATATTAACTGAAACAATGACAACCCTAAATCAATGTGAAATGTACAGGTGTGTGTCAGGTTGAGTTCAGCCTGATAGTGCCATCCCTGACCATAATACGCCTTAAGCACATGAATAACTATAAACTACTAACCATCTTCTGCACCGCTGTTAAAGAGACCTGAGTGATGTCATGTCTGGGCGGAGTCTGGTGTTATGGGCGGAGAATGTATTATGGGTGGAGTCTGGTGTTATGGGCGGAGAATGTATTATGGGTGGAGTCTGGTGTTATGGGTGGAGTCTGGTGTTATGGGTGAATAAATACAATATTTCCAAAAATGATAGAGACTGCAAATTGTGTTACATATTTTCTAAGTACAAATTCAGTGAAGTGCAGGGGCGATTCTAGGATTTCAATATTAGGTGGCTCAGCCCCAAGTATGATTTAATAAAAAAATGCATATATTGTTTGTGTTCAAGGCAGGCATGAACAATACAGTAGATTCTGCCCATCAAGTCAATCCCTGAATATTAAACTCAATTCTAAACATTTTAAATAACCAGCTAATATTCAGTAATAAAAAAAATATATATATATTACTGTAATTGTCTAGATTAGAAATATGTAGGGAACACATTTAATGTAATTTAAGCACTATCATTTTTTTATCTACAGTTCTCATTGTCATTCATGGAGATAACGTGTAGTGGAGGATTTCTGTCACCTGGTGGAAAACAAACACTTTTAACATGAAATGACCACTATAACCAGCAGATGGCAGCAGAAGACCACTCATTAGCTCAAAATGCCATGTTCTTTCCTTTTCTTAGTTCTTATTATAACAAATTTTAGCAATTTTTTGCACTGAAGTATGATAGTCACAATTTTGGATAGTCAGGATAGTCAGGAATTTTGTGAAATAAATAGGCCCAGATTTTACAGTGGATGGGAAACCGTCTTGAATTGCTCCTGCATCATATTATGCAAACTGTATATGACAAACTACACAGATATCATAACAATATATCAGTAAATGCACACTCATTGTCCTCTGCTGTTGGCGCTGCGCTGCTACGAATCGAAGAATACACTGAATAACACACAAGACTTAAATACGGGGATGAGCCGAAGCCTGCCGCCGGTTAGTTTTAAAGGGGCCTGAGGCGATCCTGAATTACTGTACATATTACGGAGTTAATCGCAAACCTTTAGGGGGCTAAAGCCGTCCTAAAATGGGCCTATGATGCTATGAAGTGTCTCAGGGACGTGACAAGATGCTTAGTGTTCGATAGAAATAAGACATTTTATGATAATTATTTAAATGCTCATGCCCAGATGGGGCTGCTAGGGCATTGCTAGGTGGTCACAAGATTCAGGTTGTGAAATGGGCGGATTGCTAAATATGCCACGTTCAAGGGTTCAGGTAAAAAGAGTGTTCAGTGAAAACTGTCCAAATGTGTGTGTTCGCTATAGCAGTAGAAGTGTTGTGAAAACCTTGCGTGTATGGCAAGCCGTTTTAACATTTAATCTTTAAAACGAACTAGTATCTATTTTCATGCTACTAGTACTTATTCATTAGCTACTAGTGCTAATTCTTTAGATACTAGTACTCATTCATTAGCTACTAGTACTCATTCATTAGACACTAATACTCATTAGACACTAGTACTCATTCATTAGCTACTAGTACTCATTCAGTAGATACTAGTACTCATTCATTAGCTACTAGTACTCATTCATTAGACACTAATACTCATTCATTAGACACTAGTACTCATTCATTAGATACTAGTACTCATTCATTAGCTACTAGTACTCATTCAGTAGATACTAGTACTCATTCATTAGACACTAATACTCATTCATTAGACACTAGTACTCATTCATTAGATACTAGTACTCATTCCGTAGATACTAGTACTCATTCATTAGACACTAGTACTCATTCATTAGATACTAGTACTCATTCATTAGACACTAGTACTCATTCATTAGACATTAGTACTCATTCATTAGCTACTAGTACTCATTCATTAGACACTAGTACTCATTCATTAGCTACTAGTACTCATTCACTAGACACTAGTACTCATTCATTAGATACTAGTACTCATTCAGTAGATACTAATACTCATTCATTAGACACTAGTACTCATTCATTAGACACTAGTACTCATTCATTAGACACTAGTACTCATTCATTAGACACTAGTACTTATTCATTAGCTACTAATACTCATTCATTAGCTACTAGTACTCATTCATTAGACACTAGTACTCATTCATTAGACACTAATACTCATTCATTAGATACTAGCACTCATTCATTAGATACTAGTACTTATTCATTACAGATATCAACTATTCAATTCTGACTAGTATGTATTCCAATTGTTACTAGTATGTATTTCTAGATACTAGTACTTATTAAATAGATACTGTTATCTATTTACTAGTAAGATTTTTAATTGAACTCTACTGTGGACATTCTGACTAGTCATAAGTTACATAAGACGAGTAAAAAAGCAGTTGTGACTAGTAAGATAAGAAATGTTACTAGTTACAATTAAAAAAGTGTCTAATAAATACGTACTGGTACCAATTTAATAGGCACTAGTAGCTAATGAATGAGTACCAGTATCTAAAAAATAAGAACTAGTATCTAATGAATAACTACTAGTATCATTTAAAAAGGTACTAGGAAGAATAGGCACTAGTCAGGGGTGTAGCCATCATTTCAAAAGTGAGGGGGACAGAATGTCAAGTGTTACCAGTTTTTTCTGACCTTTGTCTAATTGACGGGTTTTATTTTTAATCTTAGATCTTTTTGCTTAATTGGCTTAATATGCTATTTATATAAGCTATTCTGGGTCTTTTTTGACCCCAAATGACGTTTGCTGAAATAAAATAAAAAAATCATCTATGGCATGAGACTTGATGTGGTGGTTGACATTTGCTAGCTCTACAAACAAAAAAATTAATTGTAATGATACTGGTTGTATGTTAGTGTGAAAAAAGTCACACGTAGGATGTCCGGGGTCTCCAGAGACCACAGACAATACAATGTGATTCTGTAACATATGTAATTATTTTTTAAACAAATGTAATATTACTCTTTGTTAATGTTTTTGCTCTACATTTGTGCAGTGTTGGGGGGGATTTAATGATTTTTTTTTTAATTTATATAAATTAATTAAACAATATTTTTTTTCACAGACATCAAATGGGACAATATAAAAATTATGTTTTGTTACATAATTTGGCAAAATAAATCAGCTACAATGCAGAACGCATAGAAATGATGGAGTGACACCACAAGACATCCACGATGGAGAACAAATGCAAACACACACAACATACATACATAAAACACACATTTCAACTTAAAAACGCAAGCGCTCATCACTGTCACTTTTAACCCAGCCGTCCAATCACAGTGGAGGAGGGGCGGGACAAATACAACACTGACCAACCGCCACATTCTGCACATAAAAGACTTTACAAAAGAAAATACACTGAAAATAAGTGCACGTTCTGCGGGTAGCTAATATTTTCTATCTCCAGAAAAAAATGTGAATTATTCAACATAAGAAATTATTCTATAAGAAGTTATTCATCATTGTGCAACACAATTCAGATCCCACATGCCAACTTACAGTGCTTGACGTTTTCGTAAGTAAGGAGTGAAGAGTTTTTTGGCCGTTTTGAACTCATCGATTCGTGACCTCATGTATGAAAATGATGGATACAGCGCGGGTGCGAGCATGGGCGTTCCGTGACCCCGTGACACATGAGTGACTGATTACCATGGAAACTTGAAAGTCACATATAGATAGACTGTCTCTTTGAATTTTAAATCTGAATTCATACACATAAATGAAAACCTCAACTTGTCGTGAGCACACTTGCCCAATGAAAAAGTGCGGGGCACGAATTTACATTTTATAAAAAGTGGGGGGGGGGGGGGGGGGGGGACGTCCCCCGCGTCATCTACGGCCAAGGCACTAGTAGCTAATGAATAAGTACTAGTACTTAATGGAATAGATAATAGTACGTTTTAAAGATTCAGGCCATGTGTCCACCAAAGTGTTTTTTCACGCGACTGGCTGGCGTATCTAATTGTTTTCAATGGGAGTGCCGCGTTTTTAGAATGCCATGAGCGCAATGAGGCGCTGCGCATCTATTTCACGTTCAAGCGCTCAGCATTTTTTACTGGTCGCCGAGAGTTGAAGTATGTTCAACTTTGAATAAAACCCAGCGCTCATCACTGTCACTTTTTACCCAGCCGACCGATCACAGTGGAGGAGGGGCGGGACAAATACAACACCGACCAACCGCCACATTCTGCTTGTACTACGTCAACAGATGACAACAAGAAGCAATAGTAACGATACAAAATTATTTAAAACAAGAGCCAGAGCATTGTATCGGCATTTTTATATTGAAACAATACAAAAACCAACTATCTGTGAAATCTTAGTCTCAACTGAAAAAAAATGCTGCACTGCCAAAACGCTCGCAAGCGCTCACAGCTAGGCGTTTTCAGCGGGATAAAAACACTTTGGTGGACACGCAGCCTAAATGTTAAAACGGCTTGCCATATTGTGTCTGCTTTAACACTCCCTCAGAGAGGGCGGGAAAAATACCCGCGAAATGAGCTGAGGGTGCAATAACAGCTTCTGTGTGTTAATCTGCCAAGATCGAGAATTCAGGAACAAGAGTGCTTCAGTAAAAACTACCCACATGTGTATTTCTCTAGATCAGTAGTTCTTGAATGAAGCGCTTCTGTCAGAATTAAAGCACAGATATGAGTCTCGGGGTGTATTATTGAACATACTTTGAACTTAAACAATTAAAAGACATTGGTACTGTAAAATGCTAAAAAGAAAATTGGATCAGAACCTTTATTAAAATGCTTTGTCATATTTAACGTCGGATTTAAAATGCTTGAAAAAGCTACTGGGAACAGCTAACTTACTGTTCTGATTAGCTCTTTGGTGGATATTGACATCTACACGCGAGAGTTTCGTTATAAACGGTTGTGAGGAGGTGAGGTGTGTGTGTTAAATGTTTAAGACGTGTTCGAGATCTGTACCTCAGGATGGAAATAAAGGCGATAAAAGGGGATGGAAGTTTCTGGAATGTGTCGCGTCTGCAAAACTGGTTTTATTAGCAGCTTTTAAAGTTTCAGCTCGGCGGAAAACATCTGTTTTTAACTAAACCGATAATAATCCGGCGACAGGCGCTTATAATAATGAAAGCTGTCAGTCTGAGAGTTTTAAATATAAACTGTCGACAAGTTCAGTCTTATTTGAAACGCGCTCTCGTTCTATGTTTAATGTTTTTATTGTTCGTGTGCGCGCGGCGCCCGCGTTAAATCTGAGCCCGCGGCGGTGGGCGCGGCTTCTGCGCGGATCTGACCAATAGTCGGGCCGAGCTCGAATGATTGACAGATGATGGGCAGAGTAGAAAGTATAAAAGCACCTGTCTGCGCTCCGTGATGGGAAAGCAGCATCACGGGAGAGGTGAGTTAACACACTTTTACTTCCAGAAGCCTAATATAAAGAGATTTCAGTCGCCCAGAGTCGATGTGTGTGTGTGTGTAGGTCATGATGTCTGCGGTGAGACTGGTGTTTTTCCTGCTGCTGCCATGTGAGCCTTTATTTCATTCACGTTCATGTGCTGTTTATTATCAATATAAGCAATGGTGTGCGTATTTTTGTATGTTTAATTTCTTTTGAAGGTAAATTGTTTAAATGTTTTCAGGTCAGCTTGATGCAAAATCCCTGATGAATGTCCTCCGACAGGAAGGTGAAGAGCTTTATACTCGCTGGACGCATCAGAAAATGGTTTCAATGTTTTGAAATGAAGGTTTCGTCTCTCAGAGCTCATGTGTGTGTGTGTGTGTGTTTTAGATGTTGCTTCAGTCAGTATCGACTCCAACAAGGCGAACGAGTTCCTGTCCAGTTCTCGACCCAAACGCAGTGTCGATCCGCGCTGGCACCGGCAGAGTCCAGATTTCCAGGCGTATTACCGATATTACAGCAGCATCGGACACACCGAAGGCGTAAGACATCACACACACCGTCCAATAACTAAATAATGTATTATTGTGCTGTACATGCATTGAGTAATGAAGCATGAAAGAAACTAGACATTTTCCAAATACTATTTCATGCATATTTATGATAGTAATTTTCACAGTATATATTGGTCATTTATAAAGGCAGTTATATGTTTTCATGTGTGGTGTCCGGCCTTTATTAGACGTGTGTTTCTGTCCTGCAGCTGTACGAGATCGACCGGATCCGGATGTTGTACCAGCAGATGAGGCACCTGGAGCACGTCTACGGTCCCAACGCGTCCTACCACCAGAGTAAACTGGGTCTTCCGGTTCTACCGCCGCTTCCCAAATGCGACCCTGCCAAAGACAAGGGTTGTAAGCAGGCTCCGCCCCCGGCTCCGCCCCCAGCCCCAGTTAAAGGTGCCGTGACGCCGCCCCTCTCGCAGGCTGACGTCGTGTATCTGTGCAATAGTAAAGACCCCCTGTGCAAGCCGCACATCGTCTACATGCCCACGGGTGCTGTGCCGGTGCTGTGCGACCCCCGCTACCATCACAACTGCAAGCTGGAGGCTCCGCCCCCTCCCCCCTCCAAAAAGTATGAGCCGGCCCCACCCCCTTCACCCGCCCCCATGATCTATAAGGCGATGGAATACGACTGCGACCCGTACTGGGATCCCGACTGCCTCATCGACCACCCGCCGCGGCCCGTCAAGGGTAAAGTCCATCTGCCTCCGGCACCCGTGCTGGACGAGGACGAGCCGGAGCCAGTGCCCATCAGCAAGAAACATCCACAACCATATTATTACGCCCACCTTCATCCCTACAACTACCGGTCTGAACTCTACGACCCGCTGCGACACGCATATCCTTCAGCCGAGGCGCCCGACAGCGCGTAGAGCCAGCTACTGTCAGTTAATGTTTTCAGTGTTTCATGCATTATCATTCATGTTCAGAAGCATCAATAAAACACTGAGTAGTTGTCATGTGTTTGAGTTGGATTGAATGGTTTTGTTCAGTGGCACAGGAAGCAGACGCTCGTGAAGCTTCACACTGAGAGTCTCTGCTAACACAGCAGGTCCACATCATTAGTGTTAGCGGCACAGCTGCTAGTGTTTAAAGAAGTGTTCCAGCTGAGCATAACAAACACAATAAACTTTCACACACACACATACATACATACCCACTCACACTCACACACACACTCATAGAGTCTGTGGTATTTGTAACAATTTGGTGAAATCTATTAAATTAATGCATGTATCAGTTGAAAAGAGATTGATGGAAAATCTACTGATTAAAAATGAAGATTTCTGTCTGGAACTTATTGATAGTTTGCCTCATTGACCTGATAACTGAGCTCATAAAATAGCACTGTTTTTAAATTACTTTTATCTGGGAAATATTTTTTAATATTTATCAAACTACTTTGTTTTAATGAATATCTTGAGATACAACCACGATCAGATCATTTGTAACTCTGATGAGAGCAGTCTCAGTACTATGATACGGTCTAAATCCTGACTGGAAATCGTCACAGATATCATTTCTTTCTAAAAAGGAGCATAATTGTGAGGACACTGCCTTTTCTAGTATTTTTGACAGAAAGGGTAGATTTGAGATTGGCCTGTAATTGACTAATTCTCTAGGATCAAGTTGCGTTTTTTCAATAAGTGGTTTAATAATAGCCAACTTAAAAGTTTTCGGTACATATCCTAATGTCAAGGATGAATTAATGATATTAAGGAGAGGATCTATGACCTCTGGAAGCATCTCTTTTTGTAGTTTAGTCGGTATGGGGTCGAGCATACATGTTGTTGATTTTGATGATTTAACGAGTTTAGCCAATTCTTCTTCTCCTATAGCAGTGAATGAGTGGAATTTTCTTCACGCCCTGACAAAATTTACCAATTCACAAGATTAATGGAATGCATAGCTGAAATAAAAAATAGATGACTAGTAATTTCTGTTTTTTCAGAATTTAGTAGTAAGATTCTAATTATTGGACCAAAAACCTCCGCACGTAGTAACCTAGAATACTGTCTAACACTCGATGGCTGCTCTGTCAAGTCCTCGTCGTCAGTTAGGAACCTGGGTGTGCTCTTTGATACCAATCTTTCATTTGAAAGCCACGTTTCTAGCATCTGTAAAACTGCATTCTTCCATCTTAAAAATATATCTAAATTACGGCACATGCTTTCAATGCAAAATGCTGAACAGTTAGTTCATGCGTTCATGACCTCAAGGCTAGATTATTGTAATGCTCTACTGGGTGGTTGCCCTGCTCGCTTAATAAACAATCTGCAGCTGGTCCAAAACGCAGCAGATCGAGTTCTTACTAGAACCAGAATATCAAAATCAACTACAGGCGGTCGATCCACCTAAACTCTGGAACAGTCTTCCTATATTACTGATCACCGTTTTCACCAGAGCGGCTGTACAGCTGAATCAAATTCTGTTGCATTATTTTCCTGTTAACACTGAAGCTGCTTTGAAACAATCAGCATTGTAAAAAGTGCTATATAAATAAAGGTGACGACATCTAGGAAGTTTGTTTTGAAATTCTAGTTTCCAAAAGAAGGAGATTCAGAGATTCTGTTGATCAATAATCTACATGCGCTCATATAATGGACGACGCTGAACGCACAATATTGTTTGTGGTCTAATACATTTGTTTCTGCTTTGAAACAATCTGTATTATTAATAAAGCTGACTCAAGGGTTGTGTCATATCTTGACATGCACAGGTAACGATGAACAGTGATCTCGCACAAACACATGTTTATTTCTCAAACAGCAGTAACGGTCAGAAAGAGCTAAGAATAAGATCAGAGAGAGTGTGTGTGTGAGAGAGAGAAGAGGACAGAGTGTTTCAGAAGAACAGGCCCCTCATGCGCCGGCCGATGCCCTGCCGGTCGTACAGGACGTTGAACTTGTTGATGAACTGATTCATGCTGTTGCAGGTTTTGGTGATGGTTCCCAGATACGCCATCAGACCCACATCATTACATTGCTGAAGACACACACACACACACACACATACATTAGACATCAGAAGAACATCAGATCAAGTTTAACTAACATTCAGGTTTACCAAATGTTTCCTCTCAGAAAGTTCTTCTGTTTTTCAAACGGCTGGCGAGTCACTAACTAAACCATTATAGTGTGTATGTGTGTGTGTGTGTGTGTGTATACTCACATCATAGAAGTCGGTCTTGAACTTGTGTGTGTTGAGAACAGGCAGACGATGACACAGAGCGTTTGCCTCCCGCAGGATCTCGTGATTAAACGGGACTTCACCTAACACACAGCAGAGAGTTAGTGGCTGTAGATTACAGACGTGTTGTCAGGTATATGTGTATGTGTATGTGTATGTGTGTGTGTGTGTGTGTGTGTGTGTATGTGTGTGTGTGTGTGTGTGTGTGTAACTCACCTGCCTGAACGGCTTTGACGTACTCCAGAATGACCTTCACTCGGCTGTGCAGCATCTTTATAGCGCTGTGCTGAGCGATCAGATGCTCCGCCACTGAAACACACACATAAATCACACACATGATCTGTAATGTGTGTGTGAGTGCTCAAAAAGTTGCCCCGTGTATCATCTTAACACACAATGTTGCCATCAACAGGCAACCAGGTGAGACACAGGGCCCACGACTGATCTAAAGAATCCAGAGAGAATTCTCAATGGGAAAGTGCCCAAGCAACATCACGTGAAAAAGTTGCCCCGTGTCTCATCACCTTTAGTGATGGGCGCTTTCGAAACACTGCTTCAGGAAGCTTCGAAACCTTCACAATTTCAGTATGGAGTACCGCAGGGCTCAGTGCTAGGACCGTTGCTTTTCACCCTGTACATGCTACCACTGGGAGATATTATTAGGAAGCATGGCGTTAGTTTTCATTGTTATGCTGACGATACTCAGCTCTATATTTCTTCACGACCTGACGAAACTTACCAATTCACAAGATTAACGGAATCTGTAAATCTGTAAAACCGCATTCTACCATCTTAAAAATATATCTAAATTACGGCACATGCTCTCAATGCAAAATGCTGAACAGTTAGTTCATGCGTTCATGACCTCAAGGCTAGATTATTGTAATGCTCTACTGGGTGGTTGCCCTGCTCGCTTAATAAATAAACTGCAGCTTGTCCAAAACGCAGCAGCTCGAGTTCTTACTGATTCTTTTGTTTCGAATCAGTGGTTCGGAGAGTTTATCAAATGGCCAAAGTCACGTGATTTTAAACAAGAAATTGATTCAGTGAGCTCGCCCCAGCGGCGAAACATTGAACATGTCTCTATAGACTTGGTCGGCATTACTGGGAACGCTCACAAAAACGTCATATCTGTTTATGCCGTGGGGGAAAACAACCCATTCGAATGAACGCGCGTAGACCTTGTTAGATGCTTTATCTTTTCTTTTTTTGTAATTATTACGATTGATTTTTGCTTTGTGCAATGCTTAAATCTTGCTGTGTGGCGTTCTGCACCTCTAATAAGTTAAAAAAAAACCCGATCTGAAGTTTTATACTGCCGAATAAAAGAGCGGAGCCGTTCGTCAATTCTGAAAGCCTGTGCAATACGTCCATTACAATTAAACATTTGCACTACACGATACTGGTATTACTGTAAAGATGAAAACATAAGAGATTTCATTACTGCAATGGCAAAAGTTTAACAAAAACGCCAATATAGTCATAAGTTTGTCACGGGACTCGAACTGCGTCAAAAAGCAGTCAACTTATCGTTAAAGCAGTTTTCACGCAAGCTATCACAGTGTGTGAGGTTATTAATGCACAAAACATTCAAAAGTCTTCTTTATTTCATTAAGGGAAGGGCTCATGTTTGTGCTTCAAGCTTACAAGCTGATATAATCACATTACATGTACGACATGAATGACATTTTCTCGTCAGAATGCTGCTCCCGCAAATATTACACGACATAAGGCCTACTTCATAAATCACTCAGTCTTTCGATGAAGACGGTTGCTATAAAAAAAGCAAACAACTTTGCTATTGTCAGTAATTTGAGAATAGTATTGTGACACTGACATTTTTTGTCAGTGTCAACTCCAAATTTGCTTTGTAAAATGTAAATGCTGAACTACTTCATTGGTGCATGGCTGTGCTAACAAGAAAAAATAAACAGATAAAGCTACAAGACAACAGAAAACTGACGGATGTCTAAACTTTATCTGAACCTGTCATTGATGCCAAACAGTTCATCATATAGGCTAACTGGATTTTAGGTTTATGACAAATGTTTGTTAAACGTGGCACTGCGGTAAATGAACGTTTGACACACATGGCGCATTTCATGTTTATATTCTAGCCCAAACAAATACATGAACAAACGGCCTTTGCATTGCACACGGCATATTTAGAAAAACATTTCATAGCACAAGGCAAGTTTTATGATCATTTTAAAACGTTAGATTTATGTAATACATACTTTAAATCCATTAAATCCAGGAACACTGCCATTGTGTTGGGTCGTCTGTCCAGTCACAGATACTGTACGGACAATCCCACCCAATACGGCTCAGTTTTTCTGTGTATCTTGAGCGGCAGAAGTGATTCTACACAAGCTATACTGGGTTAACGCCATGCATTGCCAGTGTGGGGGAATGGACTGTTTTCCCCCACGCCGACTCCGCCCCACGCCACGCCCCCAGCTATGACACGACACCAACACAGTCTATGAGTTTTACCTGATCTCTGATCAGTTTTATACATTTGTAGATGTTTTAATGAGACATTAGTATAATTAAAAGGAATTATAGTCGTTAATAGTCTCTTATTGGCCTGTTTAGCTGAGCCATTCATGGAACAAAAACAAAACAAGCCCTGAAAATTGATAAAAGAACACGTTATACAGACATTTGACATTTAATCTTATTATATGATTAGTTCATTGCACTTGATAGATTTTGGGTTTGTAAAAGGTGTTTTTCTGCATGTTTGGCCTGAGTTTCTGTTGCAGTTCCACTGTTCTGACCAGCAGGGGTCGCCAGCGTGCGGCGCTGCCAACACTTCCAAACACTGAATCATTTTACAAAGCAATTGGTTCAAATGATTCAAAGCATCACTAGTGTGTGTGTGTGAGAGAGTATGTGTGAGTGTGTGCGTGCAAGTGTGTGTATGTGTGTGTGTGCGTACCTGTAGAGTTTTCTCCTGATCCTGTGGTCGTCATCCGTGCGACGTGATCGACTCCGATGCGTTCGGCCTCTTCTGTCGCCAGTGTGTATGGCAGTTCAGCAAACAGCATCGTCGCCTAGCAAGAACACGCATGATAAACGACACGCGTCACACACAGATGACCTGTCATCATGTGAAGGGTCTGAGGTCACTCTCTCAGAGCGGATCGATGTTCTCAGATATGAACACATGATCATGTCCAGTGTCTATGAACCTCAGTCCTCAGGAGCTCGACCGTGTGATTTTACTTTTTGAGTGATTTTCTCTCTGTATTAATACTGAAAAACTGAAAGTTTTTTCAGTATTATTTTTATTTTTATTTTATTAGGCTCAAACACAGCTGTCACGGCACACAACACATTTACACAGACGTTCACCGAAACCTCAGTGTCGTGATTCGTGATGCTGATAAAGCCACCATGAAATCAAAATGGACATTCTTGTTATGGAGTATTGCAGTGTTTATTGTAAATGAATTATCGGTGCACATCATTATTGCGTTAATAATGACACAAACACACTTACTCACCTCTCCACTGATGATGTCAATCACAGACTCAAACACGCTGACTGGCAACTGCACAGAAAGGGTCAAAGGTCAGGATTCAGAAACACATTCTGTGTGTGTGTGTGTGAGAGAGTGTCAGAGAGTGAGTGAGTGCGTGTGTGTGTGTCAGTGAGTTAGTGAGTGAGAGTGTGTGTCAGAGAGTGTGTCAGAGTGAGTGAGTGAGTGTGTGTGTGTGTGTCAGAGAGTGAGTGAGTGAGTGAGTGTGTCAGAGTGAGTGTGTGTGTGTGTGTGTGTGTGTGTGTCAGAGAGTGTGTGTGTGTGTGTGTCAGAGAGTGTGTGTGTGTGTGTGTGTGTGTGTGTGTGTGTGTGTGTCAGAGAGTGAGTGTGTGTGTGTGTGTGTGTCAGAGAGTGAGTGTGTGTGTGTGTGTGTGTCAGAGAGTGAGTGTGTGTGTGTGTGTGTGTGTGTGTCAGAGAGTGAGCGTGTGTGTGTGTCAGAGAGTGAGTGTGAGTGTCAGAGAGTGAGTGTCAGAGAGTGAGTGTGTGTGTGTGTGTGTCAGAGAGTGAGTGTGTGTGTGTGTGTGTGTCAGAGAGTGAGTGTGTGTGTGTGTCAGAGAGTGTGTGTGTGTGTGTGTCAGAGAGTGTGTGTGTGTGTGTGTGTGTGTGTCAGAGAGTGAGTGTGTGTGTGTGTGTGTGTGTGTGTCAGAGAGTGAGCGTGTGTGTGTGTGTGTGTGTGTGTGTGTGTCAGAGAGTGAGTGTGAGTGTGTCAGAGAGTGAGTGTGAGTGTCAGAGAGTGAGTGTGAGTGTCAGAGAGTGAGTGTGAGTGTCAGAGTGAGTGTGAGTGTCAGAGAGTGAGTGTGAATGTGTGTGTGTGTCAGAGAGTGAGTGTGAGTGTGTGTGTCAGAGAGTGAGTGTGAGTGTGTGTGTCAGAGAGTGAGTGTGAGTGTGTGTGTCAGAGAGTGAGTGTGAGTGTGTGTGTCAGAGAGTGAGTGTGAGTGTGTGTGTGTGTGTGTCAGAGAGTGAGTGTGTGTGTGTGTGTGTGTGTGTGTGTGTCAGAGAGTGAGTGTGAGTGTGTCAGAGAGTGAGTGTGAGTGTGTCAGAGAGTGAGTGTGAGTGTGTCAGAGAGTGAGTGTGAGTGTGTCAGAGAGTGAGTGTGAGTGTGTGTGTGTGTCAGAGAGTGAGTGTGAGTGTGTGTGTGTCAGAGAGTGAGTGTGAGTGTGTGTGTCAGAGAGTGAGTGTGTCAGAGTGAGAGTGTGTGCGTGTCAGAGAGTGAGAGTGTGTGTGAGTGAGTGAGTGAGTGAGTGAGTGAGTGTGTCAGAGAGAGAGAGAGAGAGAGAGAGAGAGAGAGAGAGAGAGAGAGAGAGAGAGAGAGAGAATGAGTGTGTGTGTGTGTGTGTGTGTGTGTGTGTGAGTGAGAGAGAGAGAGAGACTCACGTCAGTGTGTTTGGTCATGGGGTTGAGCTTCAGGAACAGCGGACTCTCGATGATCTCACACACCTACAAAAACACACACTTCAGTATGGCACAACACACACTGATGGGAGGTGCCTTGTCTGCAGCTCCACCCACCTGCTTATGAATGTGGATATCTGATTGGTCAGGAGTGCCGCCAGTCGTGTACCAGCCCAGAAACTCCATGTCCTTAAAAACCTGCTTGACTGACAGAGGAAAAACAGCGTCACTCACTCTCTGACACACACACACACACACACACACACAACACTTCTAACCAGATAAATCTGCAGGTTTAACATGTACTCAATGAAACGGGGCAGTGAATGTGAGTGTGTGTGTGTGTGTGTGATACTCACACTGCTCTTCTTTAGTGTAGTAATACTCTTTGTCGATGTGAATCTGATCCTCTGCGGTGTGAAACAGCAGCTCGAATGAATTCATCACCTCGATGTTCCTGCCCTCCTGCTTTCCGATCAGAGCACCGACGACTGCAAACACACACACACACGTTTACTCAGCGTTACCATGACAACAAACCACAGATGCAAGTCTCGTCCCCTAAAAGACTGTTTTACATTTGTGAGCAGATTTTACCTTTGAGGACGAGGCCCAGTCTATGAAGTACAGAAACACACACACACACACACACACACACACACACACACACACTGAATGGCTCGTCCCTCCTGCGAGCGGACCTGGATCCAGTGATTGGAAATATTCAGGATGACAGACACACACACACACACACACACACACACACACACACACACACACACACTCACTCACCCTGAATGGCTCGTCCCTCCTGCGAGCGGATCCGGATCCAGTGATCGGAGATATTCAGGATGACGAGCGGATGCAACGCCACAGACACACTGCCTGTTACACCAGACGCCATCACACTGGGGCTCGCTGCACACACACACACACACATATATATAAAACCCATATATGACTTTAGTCTATAACTATATGATGGAGAAACTTCTGATGATTAAAAACAGGTCCAGTTTATATTAAGTGTGTTTAACTACTGTGGGCTAACATTTGAACTAATACTTTGATACAATGCACTTATTGTGTATATGCAGGTGTTTACATTATATTTACATTACACACACACACACACACATATATATATATAAATAATGTGTGTGTGTGTGTGTGTGTATATATATTTATATAAAATGTGTATATATGTGTGTATATATATATATATATATATATATATATATATATATATATATATATATATGTATGTGTGTGTGTGTGTGTGTGTGTGTGTATGTATGTATATATATATATATATATATATATATATATATATATATATATATATATATATATATATATATGTACAAACCCGATTCCAAAAAAGTTGGGACACTGTACGAATTGTGAATAAAAACAGAATGCAATGATGTGGAAGTTTCAAATGTCAATATTTTATTCAGAATACAACATAGATGACATATCAAATGTTTAAACTGAGAAAATGTATCATTTTAAGGGAAAAATAAGTTGATTTTAAATTTCATGGCATCAACACATCTCAAAAAAGTTGGGACAAGGCCATGTTTACCACTGTGTGGCATCCCCTCTTCTTTTTATAACAGTCTGCAAACGTCTGGGGACTGAGGAGACACGTTGCTCAAGTTTAGGAATAGGAATGTTGTCCCATTCTTGTCTAATACAGGCTTCTAGTTGCTCAACTGTCTTAGGTCTTCTTTGTCGCATCTTCCTCTTTATGATGCGCCAAATGTTTTCTATGGGTGAAAGATCTGGACTGCAGGCTGGCCATTTCAGTACCCGGATCCTTCTTCTACGCAGCCATGATGTTGTAATTGATGCAGTATGTGGTCTGGCATTGTCATGTTGGAAAATGCAAGGTCTTCCCTGAAAGAGACGACGTCTGGATGGGAGCACATGTTGTTCTAGAACTTGGATATACCTTTCAGCATTGATGGTGCCTTCCCAGATGTGTAAGCTGCCCATGCCACACGCACTCATGCAACCCCATACCATCAGAGATGCAGGCTTCTGAACTGAGCGCTGATAACAACTTGGGTTGTCCTTGTCCTCTTTAGTCCGGATGACATGGCGTCCCAGTTTTCCAAAAAGAACTTCAAATTTTGATTCGTCTGACCACAGAACAGTTTTCCACTTTGCCACAGTCCATTTTAAATGAGCCTTGGCCCAGAGAAAACGCCTGCGCTTCTGGATCATGTTTAGATATGGCTTCTTTTTTGACCTATAGAGTTTTAGCCGGCAACGGCGAATGGCACGGTGGATTGTGTTCACCGACAATGTTTTCTGGAAGTATTCCTGAGCCCATGTTGTGATTTCCATTACAGTAGCATTCCTGTATGTGATGCAGTGCCGTCTAAGGGCCCGAAGATCACGGGCATCCAGTATGGTTTTCTGGCCTTGACCCTTACGCACAGAGATTGTTCCAGATTCTCTGAATCTTTGGATGATATTATGCACTGTAGATGATGATAACTTCAAACTCTTTGCAATTTTTCTCTGAGAAACTCCTTTCTGATATTGCTCCACTATTTTTCGCCGCAGCATTGGGGGAATTGGTGATCCTCTGCCCATCTTGACTTCTGAGAGACACTGCCACTCTGAGAGGCTCTTTTTATACCCAATCATGTTGCCAATTGACCTAATAAGTTGCAAATTGGTCCTCCAGCTGTTCCTTATATGTACATTTAACTTTTCCGGCCTCTTATTGCTACCTGTCCCAACTTTTTTGGAATGTGTAGCTCTCATGAAATCCAAAATGAGCCAATATTTGGCATGACATTTCAAAATGTCTCACTTTCAAGATTTGGTATGTTATCTATATTCTATTGTGAATAAAATATAAGTTTATGAGATTTGTAAGTTATTGCATTCCTTTTTTATTCACAATTTGTACAGTGTCCCAACTTTTTTGGAATCGGGTTTGTATATATATATATATATATAAAAAATGTATATATACAGTGGGGAGAACAAGTATTTGATACACTGCCGATTTTGCAGGTTTGCCCACTTACAAAGCATGTAGAAGTCTGTAATTTTTATCATAGGTACTCTTCAACTGTGAGAGACGGAATCTAAAACAAAAATCCAGAAAATCACATTGTATGATTTTTAAGTAATTAATTTGCATTTTATTGCATAACATAAGTATTTGATACATCAGAAAAGCAGAACTTAATATTTGGTACAGAAACCTTTGTTTGCAGTTACAGAGATCATACGTTTCCTGTAGTTCTTGACCAGGTTTGCACACACTGCAGCAGGGATTTTGGCCCACTCCTCCATACAGACCTTCTCCAGATCCTTCAGGTTTCGGGGCTGTCGCTGGGCAATACGGACTTTCAGCTCCCTCCAAAGATTTTCTGTTGGGTTCAGGTCTGGAGACTGGCTAGGCCACTCCAGGACCTTGAGATGCTTCTTACGGAGCCACTCCTTAGTTGCCCTGGCTGTGTGTTTCGGGTCGTTGTCATGCTGGAAGACCCAGCCACGACCCATCTTCAGTGCTCTTACTGAGGGAAGGAGGTTGTTGGCCAAGATCTCGCAATACATGGCCCCATCCATCCTCCCCTCAATACGGTGCAGTCGTCCTGTCCCCTTTGCAGAAAAGCATCCCCAAAGAATGATGTTTCCACCTCCATGCTTCACGGTTGGGATGGTGTTCTTGGGGTTGTACTCATCCTTCTTCTTCCTCCAAACACGGCGAGTGGAGTTTAGACCAAAAAGCTCTATTTTTGTCTCATCAGACCACATGACCTTCTCCCATTCCTCCTCTGGATCATCCAGATGGTCACTGGCAAACTTCAGACGGGCCTGGACATGCGCTGGCTTGAGCAGGGGGACCTTGCGTGCTCTGCAGGATTTTAATCCATGACGGCGTAGTGTGTTACTAATGGTTTTCTTTGAGACTGTGGTCCCAGCTCTCTTCAGGTCACTGACCAGGTCCTGCCGTGTAGTTCTGGGCTGATCCCTCACCTTCCTCATGATCATTGATGCCCCACGAGGTGAGATCTTGCATGGTGCCCCAGACCGAGGGAGATTGACCGTCATCTTGAACTTCTTCCATTTTCTAATAATTGCGCCAACAGTTGTTGCCTTCTCACCAAGCTGCTTGCCTATTGTCCTGTAGCCCATCCCAGCCTTGTGCAGGTCTACAATTTTATCCCTGATGTCCTTACACAGCTCTCTGGTCTTGGCCATTGTGGAGAGGTTGGAGTCTGTTTGATTGAGTGTGTTGACAGGTGTCTTTTATACAGGTAACGAGTTCAAACAGGTGCAGTTAATACAGGTAATGAGTGGAGAACAGGAGGGCTTCTTAAAGAAAAACTAACAGGTCTGTGAGAGCTGGAATTCTTACTGGTTGGTAGGTGATCAAATACTTATGTCATGCAATAAAATGCAAATTAATTATTTAAAAATCATACAATGTGATTTTCTGGATTTTTGTTTTAGATTCCGTCTCTCACAGTTGAAGAGTACCTATGATAAAAATTACAGACTTCTACATGCTTTGTAAGTAGGAAAACCTGCAAAATCGGCAGTGTATCAAATACTTCTTCTCCCCACTGTATATATGTGTGTATATATATATATATATATATATATATATATATATATATATATATATATATACACACACACACACACACACACATACATATATATATATATATATATATATATATATTACTTATATTTTTTAAAATACTATGTTCATGGAAAAACAAATCATTTTTTGATATATGTACATAATAGTTAAAGACAACGGATTTAATGTGTGATTACAACTTCTACAACCTTCTCTGTGTCAATTTCATTCATTATATTTAAGACAGACAGAATTAAACTGACTGAAATAAAGTCATTCAGATCCTTCATGTGACACATTTTAATGACACTTATACAGAAGATTTAGATTAATATTCCTGAGGAAATGTTGAGCCGTTTGTTATGAAGTTTAAACGCATTGTCAAAAACAACAACATCAGATTTGAGCGACAGACGCGACGCGGCCAATCACAAGAGACTCCGCCCATGAGGCGGGAGTTGTGATGGTGGCTGTCCAATCAAAGCTCAGCGCGAGTCTGCGTCAGTCAGTCAGTCAGTAAGAGCGCAGGCGGTTAGGATAGATCTGTGCTCTCAGTCCGGCGCTCGCGAGTGTCGGTTAATGTCAGTGAAGTGAGTGTGTCATTAATAAAGCGCGTTCAGTGGCGCTCGCGTGCGAATTTCTCACCTGTCGCGTCCACCTCCATTCCGCCGCCGTTACTCGCCGCCATTTTGGCTGTCTGACCTCCGCGCATGCGCAGTCAGGCGTTCTTCTTCTTCAGTGTTTTTTATTGGCAGTTTGCAAACGAAGTGCATTACCGCCATCTTATGGACTGAGGTGTGAACTCATTGGGATGTCATTTTATAAACAGTATGTTTAAAAAAAAAATCAAATTCCAATTTGCAAGCTTAGTTTCTTTCAGAAAGATCATAACATCCTTAATTATATATTGTGTGCCAGGCATACTCAATAGATTTTTTAAATTCAATTCATTTTTCGTTGCCCTCTCTAGTTCTTTCCTTTTTTCAGAATACGTTCTATATGTCAAGAGTACGTTTTACATTTTCCACTTCTCCACAACGAATGCATAATCCAGTCTGGTGTTTTCCTATTAAATTTAGGCAGCTATGTAATCTTGTACGCCCTATTCTCAACCTTGTAATCATAGTTTCCTCCTGCTGTCTCAGACTACGGTGCTTTTTAACTATCACTTCTTTCTGAATGTTGTATAAATGTCTTCCTTTCTCCTCCTGATCTCATGTATCCTGCCACATTTTATTAATATTATTTTTAATGATAAC
Source organism: Coreius guichenoti (assembly GCA_039654105.1). NCBI lineage: Eukaryota > Metazoa > Chordata > Actinopteri > Cypriniformes > Gobionidae > Coreius > Coreius guichenoti. The sequence goes on from CM077173.1 coordinate 271,541, forward strand.
TTTAATCTCTGATTTGCTAAGTGGAACTTGTACGTTTACGTGCTCTGCCTTCAGGGCTTCTTTTGCTAACGTATCCACCTTTTCATTTCCCTCAATACCCACATGCGCTGGAACCCAAATAAACTGTAAATAATTTTTTTGTTGATTTACTTGACATGGAATCTGAACAGATCTTATGCGGTTTCATAGATGAACCTGACGCACCCCAGCTATATCCTGATAAACACTTTAGTATATTTATACCTCTCTTACACTTATCTACCATTTTTTGAACATAGACTTTGAAAGTAAGTTTAGTGTCAAACCATATTCCTAAATAATTTATTACCTTCTCTTGCTTGAGTGACTGTATGGATACAGTTTGATATCTTGCCTAGGATTTACCTGTTTTTTAGTGTTTTTTCCACAGATAAACGAAAGCCCCATTCATATGACCACTTTCCGACGTGATCTATTGCTTTCTGCATCCTTGTCTCCAGTACACCAATGTTACGACCCCTGACCCACAGTGCCCCATCATCTGCAGTCAGGCGTTTTCCTGCATTACTGCCACCAAACACCGGGAGCGGAAACGGCTTTAATCTGCGTTATAATCATATACAGCTCATTCTTTCATATCAACGTAACATTTGGAACACGACTTGTTCTGATTTTTGGCTCTGATTATCTTGTAGTTTTAGAGTCGAACACGTTTTGTAAAGTAGCTATGTTTTACATAATATACACTCACCTAAAGGATTATTAGGAACACCTGTTCAATTTCTCATTAATGCAATTATCTAATCAACCAATCACATGGCAGTTGCTTCAATGCATTTAGGGGTGTGGTCCTGGTCAAGACAATCTCCTGAACTCCAAACTGAATGTCAGAATGGGAAAGAAAGGTGATTTAAGCAATTTTGAGCGTGGCATGGTTGTTGGTGCCAGACGGGCCGGTCTGAGTATTTCACAATCTGCTCAGTTACTGGGATTTTCACGCACAACCATTTCTAGAGTTTACAAAGAATGGTGTGAAAAGGGAAAAACATCCAGTATGCGGCAGTCCTGTGGGCGAAAATGCCTTGTTGATGCTAGAGGTCAGAGGAGAATGGGCCGACTGATTCAAGCTGATAGAAGAGCAACTTTGACTGAAATAACCACTCGTTACAACCGAGGTATGCAGCAAAGCATTTGTGAAGCCACAACACGCACAACCTTGAGGCGGATGGGCTACAACAGCAGAAGACCCCACCGGGTACCACTCATCTCCACTACAAATAGGAAAAAGAGGCTACAATTTGCACGAGCTCACCAAAATTGGACAGTTGAAGACTGGAAAAATGTTGCCTGGTCTGATGAGTCTCGATTTCTGTTGAGACATTCAGATGGTAGAGTCAGAATTTGGCGTAAACAGAATGAGAACATGGATCCATCATGCCTTGTTACCACTGTGCAGGCTGGTGGTGGTGGTGTAATGGTGTGGGGGATGTTTTCTTGGCACACTTTAGGCCCCTTAGTGCCAATTGGGCATCGTTTAAATGCCACGGCCTACCTGAGCATTGTTTCTGACCATGTCCATCCCTTTATGACCACCATGTACCCATCCTCTGATGGCTACTTCCAGCAGGATAATGCACCATGTCACAAAGCTCGAATCATTTCAAATTGGTTTCTTGAACATGACAATGAGTTCACTGTACTAAAATGGCCCCCACAGTCACCAGATCTCAACCCAATAGAGCATCTTTGGGATGTGGTGGAACGGGAGCTTCGTGCCCTGGATGTGCATCCCACAAATCTCCATCAACTGCAAGATGCTATCCTATCAATATGGGCCAACATTTCTAAAGAATGCTTTCAGCACCTTGTTGAATCAATGCCACGTAGAATTAAGGCAGTTCTGAAGGCGAAAGGGGGTCAAACACAGTATTAGTATGGTGTTCCTAATAATCCTTTAGGTGAGTGTGTGTATATATATATATATATATATATATATTAAAAAAAAACATGATTAGCCTATTATTTATTATTTCACACACACAATCACGCTCTCTCTCTCTCACACACACACTCAGGGCCGGCATTTGCCTAGGGCCTCGGGCTAGTCTTTTGGTCCATTGGAAAATAGATTAATTGTCACTCACCTGTAATGAAACCATTTAATGTCACTGTTTAAAATGGGTCCCACCTTCTGTATGAAACGAACGCATCCTTTGCGCGAAGCGAGGCACGGGAAGAAGTGCAGCTCGTAATGTAGCTTTGTGAGTTTTCATCATCTCTTTTGGAGTGACTGTAATGTCTATTATAAAAATAAACGTGTTCTGTCGATCAGCGCCATTTCGGGATAGCTCACTTGCCGGTTTATTATGAGTTTAAAGCAGCGCGAGCGCCGACAGACACAGACTAATAAAGCGAAGACACGTGCATTCATGAATGACATCGCGTCGGGAGCTGACTAGCAAAATACTAAAGTAGCTAAAAGTAAAGAAATCCGTATGCAAAGTCAAAGAGCAAACACACGACTACAGCATTTTAATGTTTCAAAAAAAAGTACCTCAGCTGTTTGTAAACTATCTTTTAAATTCTGCTGATGATTACATTACTGCTCTGACAATGCTTAATTTCAGTTTTCTAATCATAAATAATGTTGTTATATTTATTTAAAATAAGCATACAATTTTATGAAGAAATTACACCCGAACCCCCCTAGAGGGACACAGGTCCACCCACCAGTTTCACCAAATCCTGTGGGAAACACCTTGCTCTCAACAAACAAATCACCTTAAAGTGTCATTAATATGGACATAGAAGAAAAATATATACTATTTTAATACCAGATGTTGTATAGATAAAAAGCGTTAGGAATCATATTTGTTTCAAATGCTTTTTATTAGGAGGGGTGTGGTGCGGGGGGCTCTAACATAAATTTTGCCTCGGGCCTCCAAACGTCTAGAACCGGCCCTGCACACACTCACAAACACTCTCACTCTCTCTCACACACACACTCTCTCTCTCTCTCAGGTGTCTGATTCAGTGCAAACAGCAGAAGAACACAAGACATTACTGCTCACTTTATTTCTTTTATTTCGAAACACAGAACGATTGACTAAAAACAGACAAAAGAAACTCCAGCGAAACATCTCTCAGTGTTACAGCAATCTGTCGCTTTTACACACACGTCATGACAGTCATCATAAATAAGTAATGTTGTAATGTTCAGAATCTGACACCATGCAGACATTCAGATATCTTTGGGATTTCAGCAGTCTGTGCTCCTCTGGCCTTTTATAACATTATCAGAAAATATGTCAGAAATCAGATATTTGATTAAAACCAGTCTCAATGATTTGTTTATAAGAGAGGGAAAGTGCGTAAAACAACTGATGAATCATGATGGAAGGGGTTTTTATATTACATTATATATGTTATTATAGGACAAACTCTGGTATCTGCTGTCATGTATGTGAAGTCCTGTCATAAACACCAACAGTGTGAAACATACATACAACAAGCAGACATGTTGGGCTGAAGAAGACACAGCATCGTGTGTGTTCCCGTAGCTCTTTTGTGTGTGTGTGTGTGTGTGTGTGTGTGTGTGTGTGTGTGTGTGTGAGAGTGAGTGAGTGAGTGAGTGTGTGTGTGAGAGAGTGTGTGTGTCAGAGAGTGTGTGTGTCAGAGAGAGTGTGTAAGTGTGTGTGTGTGTGTGTGAGAGAGAGAGAGAGAGTGTGTGAGTGAGTGTGTGTGTGTGTGTATGTGTGAGTGTGTGTGTGTGTGTGAGAAAGTGTGTCTGTGAGTGTGTGTGTGAGTGTGTGTGTGAGTGTGTATGTGTATGTGAGTGTGTTCGTCTGCTTGGCCGTGGAGCTGAAGACGGAGGATCACGCTCTTCTGATGCCGTCACAGATCAGCACACGCTCCCTGAGAACAGAAGCCCTTCAGTCACACACACTCTCAGAATCGCAAGAGCTGCACAGATCAAACTAACGCCATGATGAGGATTAACACACTAAACCTTTTCAACAACATCACTTCAAATAACACAAAACACGTTCTATACCATTACAAACCTACAACTCAACTGAAGCCTTTCTGAGATCACAGTTCCTCAGGTGTCGGTGTGTTGTTGTGTGTTGCACGATATACCGGTACTAGGAAAGTATTGCGATACGCTGCTATTAAAAATGGTACGATATGAAATGTTATTAGTACCGGTACTTTAAGAAGGACAGCACTCTAATAAGAGCAGTTTTTCTTAATTTTCGTGGATGTGTGACAGCAGAGTCAGGATGTGTCTGCAGAGCTCTGCTTCCACCGTTCACTAAACCTTATATAAATATATACACCGATCAGGCATTACATTATGAGTGAAGTGAATAACACTGATTATCTCTTCATCACGGCACCTGTTAGTGGGTGGGATATATTAGGCAGCAAGTGAACATTTTGTCCTCAAAGTTGATGTGTTAGAAGCAGGAAAAATGGGCAAGTGTAAGGATTTGAGCGAGTTTGACAAGGGCCAAATTGTGATGGCTAGACGACTGGGTCAGAGCATCTCCAAAACTGCAGCTCTTGTGGGGTGTTCCCGGTCTGCAGTGGTCAGTATCTATCAAAAGTGCTCCAAGGAAGGAACAGTGGTGAACCGGCGACAGGGCCATGGGCGGCCAAGGCTCATTGATGCACGTGGGGAGCGAAGGCTGGCCCGTGTGGTCCGATCAAACAGACGAGCTACTGTAGCTCAAATTGCTCAAGAAGTTAATGCTGGTTCTGATAGAAAGGTGTCAGAATACACAGTGCATCGCAGTTTGTTGCGTATGGGGCTGCATAGCTGCAGACCAGTCAGGGTGCCCATGCTGACCCCTGACCACCGCCGAAAGCACCAACAGTGGGCACGTGAGCATCAGTACTGGACCACGGAGCAATGGAAGAAGGTGGCCTGGTCTGATGAATCTGGTCTGTTTTCTTTTACATCACGTGGATGGCCGGGTGCGTGTGTGTGGCTTACCTGGGGAACACATGGCACCAGGATGCACTATGGGAAGAAGGCAAGCCGGCGGAGGCAGTGTGATGCTTTGGGCAATGTTCTGCTGGGAAACCTTGGGTCCTGCCATCCATGTGGGTGTTACTTTGACACGTACCACCTACCTAAGCATTGTTGCAGACCATGTACACCCTTTCATGGAAACGGTATTCCCTGGTGGCTGTGGCTCTTTCAGCAGGATAATGCGCCCTGCCACAAAGCAAAAATGGTTCAGGAATGGTTTGAGGAGCACAACAATGAGTTTGAGGTGTTGACTTGGCCTCCAAATTCCCCAGATCTCAATCCAATTGAGCATCTGTGGGATGTGCTGAACAAACAAGTCCGATCCACGGAGGCCCCACCTCGCAACTTACAGGACTTAAAGGATCTGCTGCTAACATCTTGGTGCCAGATACCACAGAACACCTTCAGGGGTCTAGTGGAGTCCATGCCTCGACGGGTCAGCAAAAGGGGGACCAACACAATATTAGGAAGGTGGTCATAATGTTATGCCTGTTTGGTGTACACGCAACGCATAACAAAGAACGCAACAGATGCATGCATGAGAAAATAAAGCGCGGCGCGGGACGTGCTCGTGCTGCCAGACTCTGACTTGAAGCGCGCGTACACGCCTTTCACTCAGACAGAATGCGATTGTGACGTTAGTTTCGCGGATTATTGGGTTTGAATGGTCAAAAATATGTAAAAATGCACGTCCTGGCGAGTACTCAGTTAAACACAGTTGGATGTGTCTTTAGTGAACATATACAGAGTTAAGTGAGAAATCGGATGTGTTCCAGTGTATTGGGTCCGTGCAGCTCTTAAAGGGCCGGACCTAATATTCTGTGTGATTAATGCTAATCAAACAACAACAGAAAATAGAAAACCACCCCATGCTTGACTGAATAACTTTAATATATGTATTAAGAATCAGTGTATAGTTAATTTATAGAGTGAAGACTATGCA
>CM077173.1:282500-310000 GCA_039654105.1 Coreius guichenoti
AACCAGAACTAAACAAGTGTATTAAACTGTGTTAAACCAGGACTAAACGAGTGTGTTAAACCAGGACTATACAAGTGTGTTAAACCAGGACTATACAAGTGTGTTAAACCAGGACTAAACGAGTGTGTTAAACCAGGATTAAACAAGTGTGTTAAACTGTGTGAAACCAGAACTAAACAAGTGTATTAAACTGTGTTAAACCAGGACTAAACGAGTGTGTTAAACCAGGTCTAAATGAGTGTATTAAACTGTGTTAAACCAGGACTAAACGAGTGTGTTAAAGCAGGACTATACGAGTGTGTGAAACCAGGACTAAATGAGTGTGAGAAACCAGGACTAAACGAGTGTGTTAAATCAGGACTAAACAAGTGTGTTAAACTGTGTTAAACCAGGACTAAATGAGTATGTTTTAGCTGTGTTAAACCAGGACTAAACGAGTGTGTTAAACCAGGACTAAACAAGTGTGTTAAACCAGGACTAAACAAAGTGTGTTAAATCAGGACTAAATGAGTATGTTTAGCTGTGTTAAACCAGGACTAAACGAGTGTGTTAAACCAGGACTAAACAAGTGTGTTAAATCAGGACTAAACAAAGTGTGTTAAATCAGGACTAAACAAAGTGTGTTAAATCAGGACTAAACAAGTGTGTTAAATCAGGACTAAACAAGTGTGTTAAACCAGGACTAAACAAGTGTGTTAAACCAGGACTAAACAAGTGTGTTAAACCAGGACTAAACAAGTGTGTTAAACCAGGACTAAACAAGTGTGTTAAACTGTGTTAAACCAGGACTAAATGAGTATGTTTAGCTGTGTTAAACCAGGACTAAACGAGTGTGTTAAACCAGGACTAAACAAGTGTGTTAAACCAGGACTAAACAAGTGTGTTAAACCAGGACTAAACAAGTGTGTTAAACCAGGACTAAACAAGTGTGTTAAACTGTGTTAAACCAGGACTATACGAGTGTGTTAAACTGTTAAAGCAGGACTAAATGAGTATGTTTAGCTGTGTTAAACCAGGACTAAACAAGTGTGTTAAATCAGGACTAAACAAGTGTGTTAAACCAGGACTAAACAAGAGTGTTAAACCAGGGCTAAACGAGTGTGTTAAACTGTGTTAAACCAGGGCTAAACGAGTATGTTAAACTGTTAAACCAGGACTAAATGAGTGTGTTAAACCAGGTCTAAACGCGTGTGTTAAACCAGGACTAAACGAGTGTGTTAAACTGTGTTAAACCAGGACTAAACGAGTGTGTTAAACTAGGATTAAACTAGTGTATTAAACTGTGTTAAACCAGGACTAAACGAGTGTGTTAAACTGTGTGAAACCAGGACTAAACGAATGTGTTAAACTGTGTGAAACCAGGACTAAACAAGAGTGTTAAACCAGGGCTAAACGAGTGTGTTAAACTGTTAAACCAGGACTAAATGAGTATGTTAAACTGTGTTAAACCAGGACTAAATGAGTGTGTTAAACAAGTGTGTTAAACTGTGTTAAACCAGGACTAAACAAGTGTGTTAAACTGTGTTAAACCAGGGCTAAACGAGTATGTTAAACTGTTAAACCAGGACTAAATGAGTATGTTAAACTGTTTTAAACCAGGACTAAATGAGTGTGTTAAACAAGTGTGTTAAACTGTGTTAAACCAGGACTAAACAAGTGTGTTAAACTGTGTTAAACCAGGACTAAACGAGTGTGTTAAACTGTGTTAAACTAGGATTAAATTAGTGTATTAAACTGTTTAACCAGGACTAAACGAATGTGTTAAACTAGGATTAAACAAGTGTGTTAAACCAGGTCTAAATGAGTGTGTTAAACCAGGACTAAACGAGTATGTTAAACTGTGTTAAACCAGGACTAAATGAGTGTGTGAAACCAGGAATATACAAGTGTGTTAAACCAGGATTAAACGAGTGTGTTAAACTGTGTTAAACCAGGTCTAAATGAGTGTATTAAACTGTGTTAAACCAGGACTAAACGAGTGTGTTAAACCAGGATTAAACAAGTGTGTTAAACTGTGTGAAACCAGAACTAAACGAGTATGTTAAACCAGGACTATACGAGTGTGTTAAACTGTTAAAGCAGGAATAAATGAGTATGTTAAACTGTGTTAAACCAGGACTAAACGAGTGTGTTAAACTGTGTGAAACCAGGACTAAACAAGAGTGTTAAACCAGGGCTAAACGAGTATGTTAAACTGTTAAACCAGGACTAAATGAGTATGTTAAACTGTGTTAAACCAGGACTAAATGAGTGTGTTAAACCAGGTCTAATCGCGTGTGTTAAACTGTGTTAAACCAGGACTAAATGAGTGTGTTAAACAAGTGTGTTAAACTGTTAAACCAGGACTAAATGAGTGTGTTAAACCAGGACTAAACGAGTGTGTTAAACCAGGACTAAACGAGTGTGTTAAACTGTGTTAAACCAGGACTAAACAAGTGTGTTAAACTGTGTTAAACCAGGACTAAACGAGTGTGTTAAACTGTGTTAAACCAGGACTAAACAAGTGTGTTAAACTGTGTTAAACTAGGATTAAACAAGTGTGTTAAACCAGGTCTAAATGAGTGTGTTAAACCAGGATTAAAACAGAACTAAACGAGTGTGTTAAACCAGGACTAAACGAGTATGTTAAACTGTGTTAAACCAGGACTAAACGAGTGTGTTAAATCAGGATTAAACGAGTGTGTTAAACTGTGTTAAACCAGGACTAAATGAGTGTGTGAAACCAGGACTAAACAAGTGTGTTAAACCAGGACTATGCGAGTGTGTTAAACCAGGACTAAATGAGTATGTTAAACTGTGTGAAACCAGGACTAAACGAGTGTGTTAAACCAGGACTAAATGAGTGTGTTAAACCAGGATTAAACCATGACTAAACAAGTGTGTTAAACCAGGACTATACGAGTGTGTTAAACTGTGTTAAACCAGGACTAAATGAGTGTGTGAAACCAGGACTAAATGAGTGTTAAACTGTGTGAAACCAAGACTAAACGAGTGTGTTAAACCAAGGCTAAACAAGTGTGTTAAACTGTGTGAAACCAGGACTAAACAAGTGTGTTAAACCAGGGCTAAACGAGTGTGTTAAACTGTGTTAAACCAGGGCTAAACGAGTGTTTTAAACTGTGTGAAACCAGGACTAAATGAGTGTGTTAAACGAGCGTGTTAAACCAGGGCTAAATGAGTGTGTTAAACTGTGTTAAACCAGGACTAAACGAGTGTGTTAAACCAGGATTAAACAAGTGTGTTAAACTGTGTGAAACCAGAACTAAACGAGTATGTTAAACCAGGACTATACGAGTGTGTTAAACTGTTAAAGCAGGAATAAATGAGTATGTTAAACTGTGTTAAACCAGGACTAAACGAGTGTGTTAAACTGTGTGAAACCAGGACTAAACAAGAGTGTTAAACCAGGGCTAAACGAGTATGTTAAACTGTTAAACCAGGACTAAATGAGTATGTTAAACTGTGTTAAACCAGGACTAAATGAGTGTGTTAAACCAGGTCTAATCGCGTGTGTTAAACTGTGTTAAACCAGGACTAAACGAGTGTGTTAAACTGTGTTAAACCAGGACTAAATGAGTGTGTTAAACAAGTGTGTTAAACTGTTAAACCAGGACTAAATGAGTATGTTAAACTGTGTTAAACCAGGACTAAATGAGTGTGTTAAACCAGGACTAAACGAGTGTGTTAAACCAGGACTAAACGAGTGTGTTAAACCAGGACTAAACGAGTGTGTTAAACTGTGTTAAACCAGGACTAAACAAGTGTGTTAAACTGTGTTAAACCAGGACTAAACGAGTGTGTTAAACTGTGTTAAACCAGGACTAAACGAGTGTGTTAAACTGTGTTAAACCAGGACTAAACAAGTGTGTTAAACTGTGTTAAACTAGGATTAAACAAGTGTGTTAAACCAGGTCTAAATGAGTGTGTTAAACCAGGATTAAAACAGAACTAAACGAGTGTGTTAAACCAGGACTAAACGAGTATGTTAAACTGTGTTAAACCAGGACTAAACGAGTGTGTTAAATCAGGATTAAACGAGTGTGTTAAACTGTGTTAAACCAGGACTAAATGAGTGTGTGAAACCAGGACTAAACAAGTGTGTTAAACCAGGACTATGCGAGTGTGTTAAACCAGGACTAAATGAGTATGTTAAACTGTGTGAAACCAGGACTAAACGAGTGTGTTAAACCAGGACTAAATGAGTGTGTTAAACCAGGATTAAACCATGACTAAACAAGTGTGTTAAACCAGGACTATACGAGTGTGTTAAACTGTGTTAAACCAGGACTAAATGAGTGTGTGAAACCAGGACTAAATGAGTGTTAAACTGTGTGAAACCAAGACTAAACGAGTGTGTTAAACCAAGGCTAAACAAGTGTGTTAAACTGTGTGAAACCAGGACTAAACAAGTGTGTTAAACCAGGGCTAAACGAGTGTGTTAAACTGTGTTAAACCAGGGCTAAACGAGTGTTTTAAACTGTGTGAAACCAGGACTAAATGAGTGTGTTAAACGAGCGTGTTAAACCAGGGCTAAATGAGTGTGTTAAACTGTGTTAAACCAGGACTAAACGAGTGTGTTAAACCAGGATTAAACGAGTGTGTTAAACTGTGTTAAACCAGGACTGTGGCCCTCCGGGACCAAGTCTGGACACCCCTGACCCGCCACAGTTTCATAATGAACTGAAAATATTTTAAAACTTGTCATAAAATGTTACTTTTGTGCGTGAGTGAGTGTGTACCGGCTGCACTGCTGTGTGGCGTCAGCCTCATCTTCCTGATCCCACAGTAATATTCACGGATCAGAGACTGAACTGAATCCCGAGTCACATGGACACTTTCACACACTGCGTCGATCAGCCGCTCCTGAAACACATGAACTCTAGAGCTGATTATTCATCATTACACAGCGTCACCGTGGGTTTACACACATGGACTGCGTCTTAAACACAAGCAATTCATCAAACAGGAGCAACAACAATAATGTTTCAAAGCAGCTTCACAGAAATAAACAGGAAAATATCAGAATCAATGATGAGACAAACTTCATCAGAAGGGCTTAACCCCGGGTTATCGTCTTTCTTAATCCCGCTTTTAACCCTGGGTTATTGTGGAAGGCCCGCCCAATCGTCCCAACGATGGCTTCCGATTAGCGGGTGAAGGTTTCTGTGCGTTCGGTCTTTTCAGCGGGGCAAAGTAATTTAAATCCAATTTACTTTTATCTGACTCCATTTTATCATGACCTCGAATTTAAGTTAGAATGCCGACTGGTTATTTGGTCATTTGTATAATAATTTAACTACACACTTGATTATTCTATTTAACTCTTTACTCTTATTGAACTCGTTCATTCGGTTCTCAGAGTCGCACAGGGTCCTCGCACCGGCCGTTATGTGGGCCCACGATCACAAACTCACCAGAGGTTATGGCTAAAGCGATTTAACAATGTACAGAAGTACCCATGTAGCCCCCTACAGTCGCCTATATAACAACTTAGTTAAAGCTGAAACAGTAACCAGAGGTTATGGCCAGTACTATAAAATAATGCTGTATTATTTTAACAGTATTTTATCTGGCCCCCTATAGTGATACGACTGCATAACAACTTAGTTAAAGTCGAGCAGTTAGTCAGAAATCTAGAATCTCACCAGATGTGCCCCATGCTCCATACAATCCGAGATATAGTATGCACTTAACCCTGGACACAGATTTGCGGTAACAAAGGATACATCGCAATCTACTAAAGTCAATAATTTCAGAGTAAGTCAGAATAATTCAAATATAACAAATTATTATTAGTCAGGTAAATGTATCATGCCAATTACATAATCGATTCAAAGATAATCCATACATAACATCAAACGCTCTGAAGTAAAGAGTAAAAGACGCATACTTGACAATTACATAACACTGAGTGTCTGGGAGACACACAGCATTATGGGCTGATCTGACTACAGAATCCTCTTTCGAATGTAAACATGAGTTCACAATGGGAATTGTTTCAAATGATACCAAACAAGTATAATACTGTAGAGTACTTGTTCACACCAACTCACACAGACCCTGGGTGAATCCCAGGCCATCTCAACATGTGGAGAGAAGAGATGAGGGTGAGGGGGATGAAATGTAAATTAAGGTGATTGGCTAAGCCTCGGATGGGGATGCCACTTTCACAAGAGAGAGTTCAAATGTTAATTTCCTTTGTTTTCACAGAGTCACCCTCTCTTACAGTTCTTACAGTTTCTCCAGTCTTACAATTGTCTTTCTTAACACCGCTTTTAACCACGGGTTATCGTTTTTCTTAACCCCGCTTTTAACCCCGGGTTATCGTTTTCTTAACCCCGCTTTTAACCCCGGGTTATCGTCTTTCTTAACCCCGCTTTTAACCCCGGGTTATCGTTTTTCTTAACCCCGCTTTTAACCCTGGGTTATTGTCTTTCTTAACCCTGCTTTTAACCCTGAGGAAAGAAATGTTTCACACCTGTAATCTAGAAGCGGGGTTAGCACCACTTCTTACCCGGGTTTATGAAACAGTGGAACAGTGTTAACCCCGCATTCAGGTGCCAAACTTGTACAGTGTGAAACGACGCGGTGTAAGAATGTTAAAGATAGACGCTTAGCAACCGACAACCAATCACGTGTCTTATATTCACATGCTTTGGTCAGTCACGGAAACTTTACCCCAAATAAACATTTCTGCGTTTGATAGGAAAAATGTCAAACGGTGACGGAAAATGTGACAATTGGAGTGAAGAAGAGATTTAATTCTTACCTTTATAGTTTGAAGAGTTCACTCAGAAAAAAAAATTATATTACAGTCAGCCATGTGTAATATGAGGACGCGCAATGCTAGAGCCTTATGTAAACAGGTCGCGTGCTGCGTTTGTCCAGTCAGTGCCACTGACTCCACGAATATGCAAATAAGCACTTTAACCCTGGGTATACTATGAGCAGTGTGAAACGTGAAGCAAGATAACCCAGGATTCTGTTTACCTGGGGTTTAGAATGACCCAGGGTTAACTAGTTCAGGTGTGGAAAGCCCTAGATATGATAAATTCAGCAGCTCTACAGAAGACAATAGAGTCATTATTTAGATCAGTTCAGTTCAGAGTCAAGTTATGAAACAGACAAATAAGAAAGCTAAATCTTTGGTTAGTAGAAAGCGGTAGCAGTCGTGCTACTGTAATAATGTAACTGAATCACACACAGTTGAGCGGAGTTTAACCTCACGCAGTGACTGACCTTCACCTGTCTGTCTCTGGACACACCGCCGGTCTGCAGCCGAGCTGCGCGGGCGAGGGCGTGGCCAAGCAGGAAGTGGGCGTGTCCCTGCAGCATATCAGCCGCCGCCTCCAGCTCTGACAGCTGCTCATGCAGAAGATTCTGACCAATCACAGCCTCTTCAGAGGGGACGGTTTCCACGGCAACACAGGTGTCCTGGAGACAATGCAAAACTCAACCTGGGTTTGTGTGTGTTTGTATCTACTTGTTTTGGGGACAAAATGAACCGCTTTTCAGTAAAACAGAGAAGAGTCATTTCTCTTCTCCAGTAAATGTGTCTTGATTTAAGAATGTTTAGATATTTGTGCTGGAAAACAAGACAGAAACACTGAGGAAGAACATCATAAGAATACAATAGAAGTCTATGCAGTGTGCCTATTGTGTGTAAGAGTGTGTGTGTGTGTGTTCACCTGTGTGTCCGACTCTATGGTCAGCTTCATCTCTTTGACTGATCGCAGGTAGAACCATCGTGCTGCTAATATTCTCTGAAACTCCAGGATCAAGAGATGCTGCTGCTCTTCTATTAGATCACACCTGCAATGAACCAGTTCATCCATCAATCCATCAATCAAGTCAACGGATGATTGGCTCAATCAGTCCATCACATGCTCACCTCATCTGCATGTCTGAATGCCCGCTAACCATCGCCATGACGACCGCACACTGCTGTTGTCCAAAGTGATCCAGACACGAGCGAGTCAAAGCCGCGTCCTCCATCCACACCTGCATCCCAGAACACTCATCAGCACATCCCATAATGCTTGTCAGAATATTCCACATGACTGTAGTGTGACCTGTCTGCGTTGCTGCAGCTGCTCTCGGAGCCTGCACAGGTGTGTGTGGGCGTGTCTTTCCTCTCGCTGCATCTGATTGGTCACGGTGAGCTTTATGCTCTTCAGCACTGATTGGCAGTGTTCTGCAGAGGAGGCGGAGCCTTCGGATGGGGTGGAGCCTGCAGTGGCAGTGCTCAGGACAAACTCTGAGCACAAATCAGCCAAGCGTTCGCGGCTCTGACCAAACAAGCTCTGTGTGGATATAAACGCACACACACACACACACACACACACACACACTACTGATATACATGATTTGCATCACTGATTCTGTTATTTTCCTGTTTATCACTAGCTATGTTTCCATCATGTTTTTATGCACAGTTTGAAGTATCTGATGGTATTTCCATCTTCTCACGAGATGGAAACACCAAATTTAGAAAAAAAATACCTTTTCGTTAAAAAAAAAAAAAAAAGTTTTTACGAAAAAGAGTAAATGTGAATAATGGGAGATGGAAACGCGTTTGCCGAATAAATTCTGACGTAGCGAATATTTAAACTAATCATCTGTTTCCGCTGATGGTGTTTTATTTACTGTTGGTTACTAGGTTCTTTTTTTGCAAACTTTGAAAAGATTTGCTTCACGTTTGGATGGAAACCCAGCTACTGTGAAGCTGCTTTGAAACGATCTGTACTGTATAAAGAGCTGCAGAAATAAAGCTGAAAGCTCTGTTTGTCATTTTTGTGAACAACCCTGAGGTTCTGTAAGGCGCTATATGAGCGATGATGATTACTGACCGTCCAGCGCTCACACAGAGCGTCAGTGATTCTTGCGTCCTGCTGCAGCTCAAAGTCTCTCCTCTGACGCCAGTGTCTCGTCTGCTGCTCTGCAAACGCCTGCGCAGACAGACAGACATGAGACAAACACCTGCGCAGACAGACAGACAGTGAGACAAACGCCTGCGCAGACAGACAGACAGTGAGACAAACGCCTGCGCAGACAGACAGAGAGACAAACACCTGCGCAGACAGACAGTGACAAACGCCTGCACAGACATACAGACAGTGAGACAAACACCTGCACAGACAGACACACAGACAGTGAGACAAACACCTGCGCAGACAGACAAACGCCTGCACAGACATACAGACAGTGAGACAAACACCTGCACAGACAGACAAACGCCTGCGCAGACAGACAGAGAGACAAACGCCTGCACAGACAGACACACAGACAGTAAGACAAACACCTGCGCAGACAGACACACAGACAGTGAGACAAACACCTGCGCAGACAGACAAACGCCTGCACAGACATACAGACAGTGAGACAAACACCTGCACAGACACACAGACAGTGAGACAAACACCTGCGCAGACAGACAAACGCCTGCGCAGACAGACAGTGAGACAAACACCTGCGCAGACAGACAGAGAGACAAACACCTGCGCAGACATACAGACAGTGAGACAAACACCTGCGCAGACATACAGACAGTGAGACAAACACCTGCGCAGACATACAGACAGTGAGACAAACACCTGCGCAGACAGACACACAGACAGTGAGACAAACACCTGCGCAGACAGACACACAGACAGTGAGACAAACACCTGCGCAGACAGACAGAGAGACAAACGCCTGCGCAGACAGACAGACAGTGAGACAAACACCTGCACAGACAGACAGTGAGACAGACAAACTTCTGCGCAGACAGACGGGCAGTGAGACAGATGGTCTCTACAACAGGTGTGCCGCTGCCGTGTGTTTCTCACCTTCATCATGAGACTGGCGTCTGTGTGTGTGTCTGACACGCGACTCCACTCGCAGCTCTGAGCCTTCATCATCCTCCTCCTCCTCACGCAGCCCTTCTGAATGCGCTCGAGCGCCGAAGTCTCCGTCTGACGTCTAGTCGCTGCAGGGCAGATAAGATCACATGTAAGATCTGCACAAATTAAACTAATGCTGTATGAGCGGCGTAGGGCAAAGCCTGGTAACATCCCACATCCTTCACAGCTCAAATAATACAGGTTTTCGAAAGTTTCATAAAATGATAAAACTTCTGCCTTCTGTTAACCATCACTGAGCACAGACATGAATATTCACTATTGAACTTAAATGGTCATACCGTCAGCGCTCTGCTCCACTGCTTCATTAACTGCAGTCTGGAAGTCACTGCGAATCTGCGTCTCCAGCTGTCCATCAGCTCTCAGCTGCTCCACTGATTGGCCCGTGACTTTCACCATAAGCTCCGCCTCCTGTTTCAGGAGGGCGGTCTTTTCTCTCAGGCAGTCGGACACTTCCTGCCAGCACTCAATCCTGTCCAACAGCATCTGCCAAACATCAGCATTAGTCTGAGCTCAGTGGCAGCGTGAATGTGACGACTGTAGTGCGCGATCGTCACCTGCAGAACAGACGCCTGAACCTCAGCGAGAATGTCCTCCATCGGTCGCAGGCATCTGATGATGCTACGCATCACTTCCTCTGAGACATCACTGGAAAGCCTGCGCTGAAGATTTTGCCAGAGCCGATGCAACTCCTTTGCAAAACTCACAGCCTGAACACACACACACACACACACGCCCACAGACACACACAAGCACACAGACAAGCACACAGACACACACATACATACACACCCAGTGTTTAGTGTAAATACATAGCGTATAGTTTGTCATTTGGGACTAAACATTTATGTGAATAATCCTGCGCCTGAAGTTTTTTTCCGGGGGGTGGTGTGGTGGGCAAATACGGTTATTTGGCAAACAAAAGAAAAAACAACAGTATTTGAAAATGATTTTCCTTTAAACTAACTAATGTATCTGCCAGGGGCTGAGCCAGACATTGGACAAACTAGATTTGGGCTAAGCCCCGAATATTTACAATGACATTTTAATTTGGCTTTAACAGCTTTACTGACTTAAAAGGAACGTTGTTGTACTAGGCTGGAGTAAAGTTCATAAAATGATCAGTTTTTCCCACAGGATTTTGTAAAGCTATGTTGGGTGGATATATGTCCCTCTAGGGGGGTTCGGGGGATGCCCCCCCCGAAGAAAATTTTGTACAGTTTAAGATTAAATGCATGAATCTGGTGCACTTTGAGAGCTCAAAATTAAGAGCTTTAACCCATGTACAGTGTGCAAATTGATCAAAGAAAAAGTATTGACTTGTACCTGGACATTAAAGAGGGCTCAAAGATCTTTTAGTTGTGATATAAATCTCAGTCTACATTACATTGACACTGGTGTTTTAAGATGCCAAACAATTATTACAATAATATAATAATAATTTATAGAATTATTCCTATGACAGTAATATTCATATATTGTAAAATAAATGAAAATGAATAATTCATAAGTATACTTGACTTCACACTACAGTATAGGGAAATTGCAATACTTTCATCCTAATTTCTTCACTTGCAAGAGATAAACCCTTGAGCTTTTATTTTGGAGAAAACACCAGATCACCAGCTGATCGTGTGAGCAAAGTGCACGCAGCACAAGCTCCCTTAATTAAATCACTGTCTTTTGCTGTTTTATAAAGGCATAAATATAAAATACAACATTAGAGACCTTTTAATGGGAAACACTGAATGAATGTTGTTGTGTGTTGGAGAGCGCAAACAAATGTTGATGACAAACAAAACAAAAAAATCCCAGGAAAATGGATCAAAACAGGGCAAATACATTAAAGAGAATTAGCAAATATGACTAAAACTGTCAAAACGGCAATCAAGAAAAGAAGACTTAACCTACAGAAAAACATTGTCAACAGTAAGAAGCCAATTTAAGTGCAAAGAGTACCAATATATGAGATCGGAAAAAACAGCGTAATTAGCAGGCATTTCACACACGTTAATGCACACACCACTGCCAAAATGCGTCATTTATTGATACTGTACGATAATCCGCCAACAAATAAATAACAACGATGCGCTTACCTTTGTGTTGCGCTTTGACAGAACTATAGTAACGTTACGTTGTGGAGTACAGAGAACATAACACACTAGCACAGTCAAAACTGATGAATCGCTGATTCAAACCTCTTTCAGCAGCTGTCAGACGAGTAGAGCGCAGTCTGGATGGTTTAAAACGTGCAGATGTCCTGCTCAGTGTGCACACGACGATGGGCAGGAGTCATAAGCCCTATTCGATTTCAACTGTGCTCTCAGAGTTGGTTATATTTAGTCTTCGAGTCATCTTCCACCACAGGTGAAATTCACGTTGGATCACTCTTTACTGTAGATACAACTTACTGTATGTGTATGCCACTTTAGCATAGCGATCACTTGAATATACAGCTACAAGTTAATCGCGCTAAAAACCGTCAGTCATGAATGAGCGTGTCTGCCTGCTGATCGCTGATTGGCTCGAAGTGCGTGCTCGTCGGCGACGTCAACACCAATGCCAGCTGACTCTGCATGTTCCTTATAAACCATTGGTAGGCGAACTCATGAACTCGAACGTGATATCAACTTTTGTTTTTTTATGTATGTAACTTTAAGCCCTGTAGTATGTTACACTGCTGTCACATGATTTTATTATGTGCCATGTTTCTCACACCAAGGACAAAAACCATAAAGTTTTAATAAGCATAAAGCTCACATCCTGTGCAGTGTATCTGTTTCTGCTGTGTTTGAGATGGTTACCGTCTGCAGTGAGCGCTCCAGCTGCTCCCGTCCCGCCTTCTCCACCTCCTCCACAGAACATGTGACCACGCCTGACCCTGCCCCCTCGTCCACAGACACGCCTCTCGTCCGCAGCCCCGCCTCCTGCACAGAACACATGACCGCACCTGACTCCGCCCCCTCATCCACAGACACACCTCTCGTCTGCAGCTCCGCCTCCTGCACAGAACACATGCCCGCACCTGACTCCGCCCCCTCATCCAAAGCCACGCCTCTTGTCCGCAGCTCCGCCTCCTGCACAGAACACATGCCTGCACCTGACTCTGCCCCCTCGTCCATAGACACGCCTCTCGTCCGCAGCTCTGCTTCCTGCACAGAGGCAGCAGGGTCAGTGTGAAACGGCAGCAGGTCACTGAACACGGGCCGCTCTCCTCACGCGTCTCACCTGGATGATGTCAGCGTGTTCCCTCTCATCCAGCAACACACGCAGAATCTGCAGGAACATCTGCGGCAGAATCCACAAAGATTATTATAATGTTATATTGAAGAATTAGTTATAGAATGCAGATTAACTTAGTGTAATAATCAAATGAAGAAATTATGCATATTTTTTCTTATGCATAAAACAATCCAGACAAAACCAACATATAACTTATAGGAATAATATTTCACTGTTTTTACTGTTATTTTTGTATTTTTAATAAAATAAATGCAGCCTTGGTGAGCACAAGAGGCTTCTTCTAAAAACATTAAAAATCTTACCGATCAAAAACTTTTGAACGGCAGTGTATATAAATACACCGATTAGGCATAACATTATGACAGGTGAAGTGAATAACACTGATTATCTCTTCATCACGGCACCTGTTAGTGGGTGGGATATATTAGGCAGCAAGTGAACATTTTGTCCTCAAAGTTGATGTGTTAGAAGCAGGAAAAATGGGCAAGCGTAAGGATTTGAGCGAGTTTGACAAGGGCCAAATTGTGATGGCTAGACGACTGGGTCAGAGCATCTCCAAAACTGCAGCTCTTGTGGGGTGTTCCCGGTCTGCAGTGGTCAGTATCTATCAAAAGTGCTCCAAGGAAGGAACAGTGGTGAACCGGCGACAGGGTCATGGGTGGCCAAGGCTCATTGATGCACGTGGGGAGCGAAGGCTGGCCCGTGTGGTCCGATCAAACAGACGAGCTACTGTAGCTGAAATTGCTCAAGAAGTTAATGCTGGTTCTGATAGAAAGGTGTCAGAATACACAGTGCATCGCAGTTTGTTGCGTATGGGGCTGCATAGCCGCAGACCAGTCAGGGTGCCCATGCTGACCCCTGTCCACCGCCGAAAGCACCAACAGTGGGCACGTGAGCATCAAAACTGGACCACGGAGCAATGGAAGAAGGTGGCCTGGTCTGATGAATCACGTTTTCTTTTACATAATGTGGATGGCCGGGTGCGTGTCCGTGGCTTAGCTGGGGAACACATGGCCCCAGGATGCACTATGGGAAGAAGGCAAGCCGGCGGAGGCAGTGTGATGCTTTGGGCAATGTTATGCTGGGAAACCTTGGGTCCTTCCATCCATGTGGATGTTACTTTGACACGTACCACCTACCTAAGCATTGTTGCAGACCATGTACACCCTTTCATGGAAACGGTATTCCCTGGTGGCTGTGGCTCTTTCAGCAGGATAATGCGCCCTGCCACAAAGCAAAAATGGTTCAGGAATGGTTTGAGGAGTACAACAACGAGTTTGAGGTGTTGACTTGGCCTCCAAATTCCCTATGTCATAATGTTATGCCTGATCAGTGTATATTAAATTCAAAATGTATAATTTATCATATACATTACTATATATAATTGTTAATATTATATATTATATGATGTCATGATCATGTATGCGTCGCACCCTGTGCTTCTCCTGCTGCAGGCGTGACATCTGGTGTTGCAGTTCCTCTAGAGTCAAACACAGCAGACTCACCCTGCAAACACACACAACCCACAGGAGATCATGTGATCACTCACTGGTCCGCTGTACCAGCTCTGTTCAGCAGAAGCGACTCTCAACAGGGTTTCTGCAGGTTTCAAGTTTTCTGTATGCGTCACTGACCGTGAGTGACAGGGGGTTTGTGGGTAATGCTGGACTCTCCTAAACACGTGACTGGCGTGTGTTTTAGACGAGGGGCCGCAGGAGATGAACTGACTGCTTTCATCATCATCCCTCTCTTGGCTCAGCCAATCGTCACCAAGCGAGGAGGCGGAGTCCTGGCTGGGCGGGGCCAGGCGCTTGGGCAGCTCGTGCAGGGACGGGTTTGAGGCTCCGTCTGCCAGAGGCTGACACACACACACACACACAGATCAAGAACACGTCAGCATGCAGACAGCAGGTCAAGACTCGAGCTCTCACCCTGTATCTCTGGTTGATGGGGTAAACCACCCTCGCCTTCAGCGCAAACGCAGCCACGTCGCTGTTGACCGTCCACTGTGGCTGCTCCTGAGAGAGGAAGAGCAGTGATTCTTCTCAATAAAGCTGCACACACACACACACACACACACACACACACACACACACACACACTAAAGGGAAGCATCTCCAGATCACCCAGCTCTAAACTGCACTATTGTGTCATTCCCTGCCAAATCAACCAAATTTCAGAAACTTCCCCGGCTCAAATTTTTGATTTTGTTAATATTTTTTCTGTAGAAAGACAAACATAAATAGTGATGAAAGCCCAAATATTAAATGTCACAGATGTATATTGACGGAGTAATCACTGTTTTGTAGAGGAGGGTCAAAATGACAATTTTCACCTGAGATTTGGAGCCAAATTACAGGGGTGTAAAAATGACTTTAGAAAGATGGCAGCATCATTATTTTATTTTCACACAGAGATTGGTAGGTCTGTTAGTGAAATCTGTTGACTTTATCAATCTTTGTTGCATTATATGCCAACGGTGACCGTTCAAAAATAGGGGAAAAAAACTTTTTGTGTTTACAGGCAAGTGTGCATGCCTGTAACTCTGAAAGTATTAAAGATATCTTAATATCCTTTTAGATTCGGATTTTTAACAAACATTTATTTTAATATCTTCATTTTAAAGGCCATCGATGGTTCAATGCGGCTCCATGAGAAAACTAGTAAACATTTATAGTGGCCAAAAATAAAATTCTGAAGTCATTTTTACACCCCTGTAATTTGGCTTTAAATCTCAGGTGAAAATTGTCATTTTGAGCCTCCTCTACAAAACAGTGATTACTCAGTCAATATACATCTGTGACATTTATTCAGGGTTCGTACAGATACTGTAAAATGAAATTCCAGGACTTTTCAAGGACTTCTCAAGCACTACTTTTTGGTTTTCAAGGAGTACAATCAGAGATCGCACTTATCAAACAATATCTTTATTTGTTATTTTTTAAAGGATTTTTTTAAAAACGCAAATTAAAAATATAAGGTGTCCTAAAATGTATTTAATAATATATTTTAAAAACAAAGTTTATCATGGCTATTAATAAATAAATCATATTTTATACTATAATGTTGGTGTACTTCGTATCGAGAAAAGGTCTGATTGGGGTTTATCAGATGGGCTGCAGTGTTGATTTTTGTGTGAAAAGATTGTATTTGTGTGGGTTTTTTTTTTTTAATTAAACACTAATTTCATATATATATTGTATTTAAATAAGTCAAGCACCTCTTCGTAAATATGGCTATTTTCAAGGGTTTTCCAGGACGTAAATTTCAAAAAGTCAATTTCAACTACTTCAAGCACTTTAAACACCTTGTACGAACCCTGTTTAATATTTTTGCTTTCTTGTTCATTTATGCATTTCTTTCACCAGACAAAAAAAATTTCTAAATCTACATTTTTTGCCGAGGAGCCCTGGTTGAGTTGACCCGGAATGACCCTATTATAAATATCAACAGTATGAATTAGTGATGCAATGAAATGTGGGCAACTGAAAATATTTGGATGAAAATGAATTGTCTATTTTGGCTGAAATCACTGACCGAAACCGAGCGCTTTTCCGCTGGTGTTTGACTGTGTCAGTGTGTATTTCATTCAACAGGTAAACATTTCACAATTATTTCATTACATCAGCTTTTAACATACAACGCAGAATTTCTGACAAAATAAAACATATCATAGGGCCCTATTATTGTAAAAAAAGAACTAACTGATTAGCCATGCTTTTCGAGTACTAAGATTCAATTAAACCATTAAAATGGAATCCAGAAAAGTTTAAAGGGAAAAAAAAAAACATATCATAGGGCCTGAAAAATGTATTTAATAAATTGTCCTTAAACATTATCACCAGCATGTTTGAGCTGTTTTAACTGAAAGCGTATCTTAAAATATGTCAGTGTTATTGTTTTGTCTCAAGACGCACACCAGTAATGTTTTCTTCTAATGTACGGTTATAAAAGCTTCTTAAATGTCCTAAGTGAACTAAGGCCTAATCAAGTCAAGTCTGTGAAACCAGGCCTATATGTTTCATTATTTTAATTAATTAGACATGCTTTTTGATTACTAGCCATTCATTTAATCACTAAAGGGACTATATGTAAGAATTATCATGTATTAATCGCTCTTTTATTGCCAATGTGTGAATAGCTTGTAATGAAACTTAAAAACGAGAGCTTCCCGACTTGAAAGCCTGTAAACTGATGTTTGTGCGAAGGACTCGGGACGGTTTTGCCGGGAAAATCAAAAGGATGTGAGGTTTACATTCCCGAGAGCCTCTCTTCCGTTCCGCGCAAAGAAAAGAGATTAATTCAAACTAGTCTCACATAGCCAGATATATAGTCTATAGTCTCAAATATACTTTATAATCAAACTATCATAACAGTGTGATTTAACAGCTTATTTCAGAATTTTGTTTTAATCAGAAACAGTTCAGAAAAATTAACAGAGGCCTGTGTCTGTAGAGAGCAGTACGCACTCGTTCATCAGCTCGGCAGCTCTGGCTGTCGCAGTCGCTCTCCTCTTCCGCTTCCTCCTCCTCACACTCCTCCAGACGCCTCCGCACACCTCCACACTGACACACAACACAACAGCATCACTATGTGTTCCCTTTGGAGATATCCTCAAAGTGTGTTAACATATTCTTACATGTATCACTATATCAGGTGCCTAAAATTACAATTAACAGCATCAATTCCTAGAATCAAGTGCAAATTAGTTGAGCAGGCTATAGAGTGCAACAGTCGGTTTCGGAAGTAAACCATTCATTTTCTCCATAGGGAAACTGATTATTAAAGGGTTCCTATTATACCCCTTTTTACAAGATGTAAAATAAGTCTCTGATGTCCCCAGAGTGTGTGTATGAAGTTTTAGCTCAAAATACCCACAGATCATTTTTATAGCATGTTAAAATTGTCACTTTTTGAGCGTGAGCAAAAACGCACCGTTTTTGTGTGTCCCTTTAAATGCAAATGAGCTGCTGCTCCCCGCCCCCTTTCAGGAAGAGGGCGGAGCTTCAAGAGCTCATGTTAGCAGCTCCGATTACTTCACGCAGACACACACTGAAAATGTCAGAAACTGTTCAGCCTTTTATGATCAAACCGGAGTCGGACAATGATGAAGTGACAACATGTAGAATGAGACAGGACGTTTCTGAATGGTTAGTTGATGAATTTATGAGTTAACGATCTTCAAGTCATTGATTAGCATATTCTGTCATGATATAAACCGCTGGTGTGGGAACTGTTGTAAGATGAGCCAGAGAATATCTGCTGCATGAAGAGAGAACAGGTGTAGTTTAGTTTAATTTACGGTTATAACTTATGTTGTCATCTTGCTTTATGTCATGCTATTGCATTTGTGTTCGTACTGGATTACAATAAATGTGAAATACTGATGACCGTTTGAGCGAATGCGCTCGACTACAACAACTCTTCTCTTCTCAACATGTTCCCGGGGGCGGGGTTTATGTAAATGTTAGGGTTAGTGATGTCACTAACTCGTTGTAGTCCCTACCAGCCGTTTGTTGTAGTCCTTAAAAAGCGATTTCTGTAAAAGAAAATATCTCCCTTTGCTTTGAACTTTGAGCGTCGTAACTTTGCAGATGTTGTTTCTGCTCAAACAGCGATATTACACACTCACTAAAGTTAAACAAGTCAAATCATAATCAACCACCCTTTTAACAATAACTTATAATCCTTTATAGTCCGCGTTACTGTGAGCTATGAGGTTGTTAATCGATGGTATTTGCTGTTCAAAATCATCTTGTTTGTCCTTCTGACTGCTGTGCTCGCGTGTGCTTTGCTTGCTTTTGAATCTTTATTTGATATCATTCCCTGTTGTTTAAACTGCTAAATATAATTTACCCATCACCATATATTGTCTAATATTGCCTACCACATTAAATCTGACACTGCTAGCTTTTAATCTAAATCACTATCACGCATTTCGCTAGCCTGTTAGCTTGCCATCATTAAACAACTGTGGTAAGTTGGATTAGTAAATAGACTCCATCAAACAACTGTGGTAAATTGGATTAATCAACAAATACGGTAAGCCATGTCTTCTTCTCCTGTCATTGTCACTTGCACTGCATGTTTCATGTTTAGTATATCTTTCTCCGTTGGCGAACAGGGCTTCACATGTGATAAATGTAAGGAGATAGTCAGGCTGACGGAGAAGATTTCAGAATTAGAGACACGCATCCAGACTTTATTTGAGAGTAGTGAGAATGTAACAGCTTTAGACACTGCTTTGGATGCGAATAGCTTAGTGAACTCTGTACACTGTTCGGTTCCGGCTGTAGAGCCCGTGCAGCAGGGCAACTGGGTGACGGTGAGACGGCATAGTCGCGGATCAAAAAACCACTCTTCCGTTCCGATTAGAACATCAAACAGGTTCTCCCCACTCAGTGATGCACCCACTGAGAATCCTGTTGAAAGTGCCCTAGTTATTGGCGATTCTATTACACGGAACGTGAAAATAGAGACACCAGCCACCATAGTCACATGTTTACCGGGAGCCAGAGCGCCTGACATCAAAGCAAATTTAAAAGTGCTGGCTAATGCTAATCGTAAATTCTCTAAGATTATTATTCACGTCGGCACTAATGATGTTCGACTTCGCCAGTCGGAGATCACCAAAATTAACATTAAAGAGGTGTGTAAACTCGCAAGTACGATGGCAGATGACGTTTTTTGCTCTGGTCCCCTCCCCGTTAAAAGGAGTGATGAGATACTTAGCAGACTATCATCACTCAATGGCTGGTTGTCTAAGTGGTGTCCGCAAAATAACATAGGGTTCATAGACAATTGGAAAAGCTTTTGGGGCAGACCTGACCTGTTGAAAAAAGATGGTATTCATCCTTCCTGGGATGGTGCCGCTCTTCTCTCTAGTAATTTGGCACATAGTCTTAGAGCTAAACCTTGACTAACTGGGGCCCAGGTCAGGAAGCAGACGGATTGGCTTACCCGACCGCCTGCTAGCTGTCTCACGTCACAGAAGTCAGATAAATCCCAGCACATAGAGACTCTTTCACCTAGATATTATCACATAGAGACTGTGTCTGTTCCACGAATTAGTAAATACAAAAAACCATCAAAACCATTCAACGGTAAAAATTTAATTGATGTCCAACAAATAAACAACAGATATAATACAGATGATCAAATGATAAAGCTCGGGCTTCTGAATATTCGATCCCTTTCCTCAAAAGCGCTTATTGTTAAAGATATGATTACAGATCATAACCTAGATGTGCTGTGTTTGACAGAAACCTGGCTAAAACCTGACGATTACATTACTTTAAATGAGTCCACTCCTCAAGATTATTGTTATAAACACGAGCCGCGTCTGAAAGGTAAAGGGGGAGGTGTTGCTGTAATTTATAATAATATCTTCGGTATTACTCAGAAGTCTAGTTTCAAATATAATTCCTTTGAAGTTTTGGTGCTTTATGTAACGTTATGTAGTGAAATTGGTAAATCCCGTTTGACATTTGTGCTGGCTACTGTATACAGGCCTCCAGGGCACCATACAGACTTTACCAGAGAATTTGCTGATTTTCTATCAGAGTTAGTACTGGCTGCAGATAAAGTCCTAATTGTTGGTGATTTTAATATCCATGTAGACAATGAAAAAGACGCATTGGGATTGGCATTTAGAGACATTCTAAACTCTATTGGAGTAAGGCAACACGTGTCAGGACCCACTCATTGTCATAATCATACGTTAGACCTAATACTGTCACATGGAATAAATGTTGATACCATTGAAATTCTGCAGCAGAGCGATGACATCTCAGATCATTACCTAGTATCATGTACACTTAATTTAGCAAAGGCTGCAAAGCCGTCCCCTCGCTTCAAATATGGCAGGACTATCACTGCTGCGACTAAAGATTTCTTTGTAAATAATCTTCCTCATCAGTTTCATCTCCTCAGCATCCCAGATAGCCTAGAGGAACTCGATGTTGCAACAGAAACTATTGACTCTCTCTTTTCCAGCACTTTAGACACAGTTGCTCCCCGGCGCTTAAAGAAGATTATAGAAAATAGTCCAACGCCGTGGTACAACGAGCACACCCGGGCCCTTAAAACAGCAGCCAGAAAAATGGAGCGCAGCTGGAAGAAAACAAAACTAGAAGTTTTTCGCATTTCGTGGAAAGAGAGCATGATTGCATACAGAAAGGCCCTAAAAACTGCTAGATCTGCTTATTTCTCGACTCTCTTAGAAGAAAACAAACACAACCCTAGGTATTTATTCGATACAGTGTCTAAATTAACCAAAGATAAAGCTTCACCTTCTGATGTTTGTAAACAGCACAGCAGTAATGACTTTATGAACTTCTTTACTTGTAAGATTGATAATATTAGGAAAAAAATTATAACCATGCAGCCGTCTACTACAGTATCGCATCAGACAGTGCATTGTAGTGTCACTGAGGAAAAAGTACATTCATTCACTGCTATAGGAGAAGAAGAATTGGCTAAACTCGTTAAATCATCAAAATCAACAACATGTATGCTCGACCCCATACCGACTAAACTACTAAAAGAGATGCTTCCAGAGGTCACAGATCCTCTTCTTAATATCATTAATTCATCCTTGACATTAGGATATGTACCGAAAACTTTTAAGTTGGCTATTATTAAACCACTTATTAAAAAAACGCAACTTGATCCTACAAAATTAGTCAATTACAGGCCAATCTCAAATCTACCCTTTCTGTCAAAAATACAAGAAAAGGCAGTGTCCTCACAATTATGCTCCTTTTTAGAAAGAAATGATATCTGTAAGGATTTCCAGTCAGGATTTAGACCGTATCATAGTACTGAGACTGCTCTCATTAGAGTTACAAATGATTTACTCTTATCATCCGATCGTGGTTGTATCTCTCTGTTAGTGTTACTCGATCTTAGCGCTGCTTTCGATACTATCGACCACAACCTTCTTTTGAATAGACTCAAAAATTATGTTGGCATTAGTGGAATTTCATTGGCATGGTTTAAATCATACTTATCTGACCGTTATCAGTTTGTAGCAGTAAATGAAGAGATGTCACACCGAACACAAGTTCAGTATGGAGTACCGCAGGGCTCAGTGCTAGGACCGTTGCTTTTCAACCTGTACATGCTACCACTGGGAGATATTATTAGGAAGCATGGCGTTAATTTTCACTGTTATGCTGACGATACTCAGCTCTATATTTCTTCACGCCCTGACGAAACTGACCGATTCACAAGATTAACAGAATGCATAGCTGATATAAAAAAATGGATGACTAGTAATTTCCTGCAACTTAATTCAGAAAAAAATGAATTTTTAATCATTGGACAAAAAAACTCCACAAGTAGTAACCTAGAATACTGTCTAACACTCGATGGCTGCTCTGTCAAGTCCTCGTCGTCAGTTAGGAACCTGGGTGTGCTCTTTGATACCAATCTCTCATTTGAAAGCCACGTTTCTAGCATCTGTAAAACTGCATTCTACCATCTTAAAAATATATCTAAATTACGGCACATGCTTTCAATGCAAAATGCTGAACAGTTAGTTCATGCGTTCATGACCTCAAGGCTAGATTATTGTAATGCTCTACTGGGTGGTTGCCCTGCTCGCTTAATAAATAAACAGCAGCTGCTAGAGTTCTTACTAGAACCAGGAAGTATGACCATATTAGCCCGGTTCTGTCAACACTGCACTGGCTCCCTATTAAACATCGTATACATTTTAAAATCTTGCTGATTACTTACAAAGCACTAAATGGTTTAGCTCCGCAGTACTTGAGCGAGCTCTTAACGCATTATACTCCATCACGTCTATTGCGATCTCAAAATTCTGGCCAGTTGATAATACCTAGAATATCAAAATCAACTGCAGGCGGTCGATCCTTTTCCTATTTAGCACCTAAACTCTGGAACAGTCTTCCTAGCATTGTTCGGGAAGCAGACACACTCTGTCAGTTTAAATCTAGACTAAAAACACATCTCTTTACTATGGCATACACATAAAACATTTTTAATTTCTATTATTCAAATCAGTTAAATGATTGTTTTAGGCTGCATTAACTAGGTCAGCCGGAACCGGGAACACTTCCCATAACACCTGATGTACTCGTTACATCATAAGAAGAATGGCATCTACGCTAATGTTAGTCTCTCTGTTTATCCCGAGGTTTACTGCAGTCGGCCGGATCCGGGCCGTATCCAGACCAGATGTTGGCCCTTAGTCTGGACATGACGACCATATCCCTGAAGTGTCTGTAGAGACCGTGTCAATTAAACTCCCCCCTGTAAATGCCGCATCGACACGACATCCTCATTAAACCCGTCCCCGGCGTGATGACTCCAATCTTTCGAATAATCCTATAAATATCTATTTATCTAATATGACTTCTGACCTGTAATGTTGCCAGAATCATAATCATACACTGTTTGTTCGTCGGCCAGAGGAGAACTGGCACCCCGACTGAGCCTGGTTTCTCCCAAGGTTTTTTTCTCCATTCTGGCCCTGATGGAGTTTTGGTTCCTTGCCACCGTCGCCTTTGGCTTTTGGCTTGCTCAGTTGGGGACACTTACATTTCAAAGCATGAATATCCTGTATTTGCATACATCACAATATGTAATTACAGACACAGAAAGAAAAGCATAATAATAAGGTTAAGTCATATCTTTGAATAAATCGTCATAATGCATCAAAAATTGTGCACTTTTTTTTGTTATTTATAAGTTTAAGGAATGAAATAAAAGAGTTAAATTCAGCAAGAAAAAGAGGAAAGCTTAAAGGAGACATAAGCCATTTTTGCTTGTGGATGAAGAATTTTGCATACAAGATAAAGAAATTTGAGAAATTTGAGAATTGGCGTAAGACCGCCATTAAAACACTGCGTCTGAGGGGAGACGAGTCAACAACGGTGTTCAAAGGTAAAATAACTTTATCTCTACCGTATAAAGAAAGATCTCTCTGAAGCCAAATGTTAAAGACACTTTTAGTTTTGATAATTTTATCAGAAAAATTTAACTGATGTCTGGTAATTGGGTTTTTAGTGATATGAATACCTAGATATTTTACAGTATTTTTATCTGGGATACCTTCCAATGATGTCTCATCTATATCATGAATTGAAATAATCTCACATTTTGGAATGATTTTGGCTTTTTAAGTCACAATTTCGATTTAGTACGTCATAACTTTGCTTTTATGTCATAATAATTATTTACAAAAGCACGTGTTTTCTCTTTCGTGGCTTTTCACTGTAGATGAACATAAACATAAGAACATAACGGCCTCACCGGAGCAGTGGAGATGAGCAGCCGTTTCCGGTGACACACGTAGATGAGCGCGGCGGCGATCAGCGCGAGACTCACACCGGACACCGCGGCGCCCGTTACCGGAGCCCACGTCCCGTCCCGGGGCTCCGACAGTTCAATCTGCACATTCTTTGAGCACGAGTCAGATGAGGCGTTAAAGCGCATTTCAAACACCGTTAACGGGCGCAACGAACACAACTTCTACAACTGTACTGTTACTTTTGATTGGCAGAGCTTGTGGCCAATCGGAGCGCTGCATTGCCTGAGGAATGTTGTTGATTAAGCCAATCAGAGACGCAAGGGGGCGGGGCTTCCCGCAGCTTCCAAAGTTTGGGAAAAGTTGTGTGTGCTGAACGGAAATGGACAAACAAAACTGCGCTTTCCTTCTCGTCCAGTCATGAGATGTTTACATACACATACGCAGTTATTTACTGTGTTAAATTAGCAGGACATTGGTGATATGAAACCGTAAATTAGTAATTGAAACGTAGTGAGTTTATTTATTGAGATCATTCAAGCGGCTCGCGTTTGATGTATCGGGTTGTGATTAAACGCAAGCCGTTTGGTGATGGGAGGATGGATCGACGGATGGTTTGTGATCATGAGCGCGATGTTGTTTATCGCGCGAGCTGAAGATGTTGCGCGTGCTCGTGCGCGAGCACACAACAGATCAACGGCGGCTCGATCAGACCATCATCACGAGAAGATGAACGATTTGGAGAAATTCCAGCGCAAAAAAGGTTTCTTTCTCATTTATTTTTTGTTTGTAAAAATCTCAAATGAAACATTTGTTAGTTGTTTCAGAAACAGAAGTTGTTTTTATTGTCTTTCAGAGATGAGGCGAAGTATCGCCGTTGACGTCATCTCGAGCCACGCCCTGTTTGGTCAGTGGGCGGGTCAGAGAACCACGAGAAATACGTCACATCGGGTAAAATGACACCTGTCAATCATCCATACCACTCTATTTTTCAAAAATGGAAACAGGCTGGAATGACTGGATGATTTTCTGTTAAAGTGTCATAAATCAGTTCTACTCCGATTCACAAACAAATGACTTTTATGAGTCAGTTCTTTTAATGAATGGTGTGTGTTTGTGTTCCTGTTTATTCTGTTTGTTTACATTCAGAGCGCGGCGAAGCCTTCAGCGTTCGGAGTCTCGTTCCTCAAGTGCGCTCAGGTGCGTTTCTCCACCTGTTCACAGGCTGCTGTGTGTGTGTGTGTGTGTGTGTGTGTGTGTGTGTGTGTGTGTAAGTGTGTGTAATATTGCCGGTCGTGTGTCACAGGTGGACGCAGGAAGTGGGAGTGCGCAGGTGCGAGTGACGCTGGTGGTCAGAAACCCAGAGGAGGGTCGCGACCTCTCGCAGCTCTGCATCCGTGACTCTGTGTCTGATGTGACGCTGCTCCAGACCAACGGGAGCGTTCAGGAGAGAGGATACCAGACCTTCAGCACAGACACACTGCCCGGTACTCACACACACACACTCACACACACTCACACACACACACACTCACAGACTATATAACACATGCTCACTGTTCTCTCTCTGTGTGTGTGTGTGTGTGTGTGTGTGTGTGTAGCTGGCTCTCAGTATGTGGTTCTGTACAGGATGAGCGTGAAAGGAAACAGAAAGCAGGTTTTGACATTACCAGCGTTTCTGACCTTCTCCAATGCCACTCAGGTATTGACCCCCGTCCGTCTGCACACATCCTCTCCTGTATCAGAGTTCATTCAGCTGTTTGTACATCTCATTCATCATCACATGTTGGAGATCCACCTATGGGAAGGGCATCCGTACCTGACCTCAAGTCTGGCGTGACTGACAGGAGCGCTTGCCCAATGACAGATAAAGGACCGGCCCTTACCGAAGTGCATAAAGCACCGGCACCTTTCCTCAGTTGTCCTACACTTCTCGTGACCTCTGGAATATTTACTCTCAGCTCATGGTTTTACGGACTTCACCATTGTCTATAAGAGGACACATCTTTTGGATCAGCCTCCGCCAGACATGTTTGTCCTATTAGACAGGTTAGCTGACCTAATTACTGCAAGCTGCCCACACTTGCACTCTTTATCAGGATGCACGCCTTTATCCTCGCTAGTTTCCCCAGTTCTACGGCTGCCCACCTGTCGGATTACTCGTTTATTTCATTAATGTCTTTCTCTAGACCCACAGCGACTACCCCCAGTGACAACCAGTCGCCGCTAGGGATCTCTTCTATGTGGTGTGCGTGGGCCTTAAACACGCTGAAGAGGCTATTGATTTCCCCGAGAATTGTAGCCATTGTAGCCATGGCCGCTACACAGAGCGCTGATTTAGGTTTGTTTGACTCTGATGGGTAAAAACGGCGATGGAAGATGGAAGTGCGCACACGGGGTCCTCCTGCGTACGGCCTCTTTGAGCTGGGCCGACCAAAGCGATCCAACTCTTTTAGAGGATGTCTTATCTGTCGGACTGTCTTATGGACTGTCCGGGGATGAGGATTCCATCCCGTCATTTGTGACGCCTCAGGCGAACGCTCACGCTACTTTACCCCAATCGGCCCTCTTTGAGGTTTGCGAGCAAGCGGGTGCTCGCCTCAACATTAAATGGCCGGCCCTACAAAGTGCCTCTGACCAAGAGCGGGACTTCCTGTCCTCCCTGCGTGTGCAAAACACATGAAGTATTGCCGTGCACTCAAACACGGGTCTTGGCGTTAAGGATATGGCCTCTCTCGGCATGGGTCACACCCCCCCCCCTCCACCCCCCCCGCCATCAAGCCCTCTATCGCCAGGCACCTTAACCCCTCTCAAGATGGGATGCTCGCCCCTCCCAAACCTGGAATCAGGGGTATTACTCCCGTTATTTCCTAATTCCAAAGAAGGACAGTTCTCTTCATCCTTTTCTGGATCTCAGAGTGTTGAACAAACATTTGAGGAAATACAACTTCAGAATGCTAACCCCTCTCTCATTCTGTATGCCAAAGTGGCTGGTTCACATGGGTCGATCTGAAAGATGCTTTTTTCCATATAAGCATAAGCTCTTCATGGTGCTGGAGGCTTCGTCTCAACTGCCTTTTGAG
>CM077173.1:315000-320000 GCA_039654105.1 Coreius guichenoti
TAACAGTACACACAACTGACGGTTCGGTACGGGTTCGGTACAGCAGGGGAGAGAAAACTAAATATAAAATTGCTTTATATTTTTTTTATTAAACAGTGGTTTACTGAACAAGTTGTGTCTGTCCTTAAACGAATTCAGTTATAACTAAAAGTTTCTTAAAGATAATGCTGTAAACTTTATATTGCACATTACTATAATATTAAAGGTTAACAACAGTGCCCAAACTATTAGCCTAAATTCAGTAGCTGTTTATGTTTAGATATAATAATCAACTCTCAAATAACACATTCTGTGCAAACATGTAAACTTCACATAAGGCATGTACCGAAACGGTTCAGTACGAATACGTGTACCGTTACACCCCTAATAAAAAGCCATCGAGCCTCTTTAGAAGATTTTGATTAAATTGCTCAATTCACATGGATTTATTTTATGAATTTATTTATCTTTATGAATGTTTTGAAGCATCAGGCACAAATCTCTCAGATTTCATTACAATATCTTCATTTGTGTTTTGAAGATGAAAGAAAGTCTTGTGTGTTTCGAACAACACGAGGGAGAGTAAATGATGATGGAAGTTTACATTTTGGGTGAACTATCGCTTTCTGACTCAATTAGCAGACATTTGTTCTTATTTTTAGCTAAAACTCGCTTCATTTTGATAATTTTATCATAAAACAAGACTTGGGGCCCTATTGTACCGATCTGAGCTCATGGCGCAGGTGCTCTTCGGCCGTGTCCGAATCCACTTTTGCTAGTTTAACGACGGGTGGTCGGCGCGCCCGGCTCATGGTCTAAAAGGGTTGCCCCTAGTCTCTTAATGAGTTATGGGTGTGTTTTGGGCGTAACGTGCAATAAACCAATCAGAGTCTCATCTCCCTTTCCCTTTAAAAGCCAGTTGTGCTCGCACCATGAGCGGATTCACTATTTACATGAGGAGAGACTGAACGCTTCTCCAGAGAGGAATCCTTTTATTTTTAATATTAAACGTGTGTGTGCTGCTGCCGTGTGTGTAATAATCAGAGTGTGTGTGTGTGTGTGTGCTTCTGCGCGTCCCTGTGTGTGTAATAATCAGAGTGTGTGTGTGTGTGTGCTGCTGCGCGTCCCTGTGTGTGTAATAATCAGAGTGTACGCGCGTTGTGCACCGTCTATAGGCTCATATTACTAACACACCCTTTAAACAACACTAAAAATACTGCGCTATTGACTTTAGAGCAGGTTTGTGTTGGTCAATGGTGCAGTCGTTTTCAGTTCCTCACAATAGCAACGCTCCAACAATGCTCCTGAACACACCTGGTTTTCAGACCAGACGCCCATGGGCGAACAGATGCGCCAGTGCATTTGATATTTAAACAACGTGGAGCTGGACGAGAAAATGAGAACTGTGTCGGGCTGAAACTAGCAGAACACACTTGCGTCGGGTGTATGATAGGGCCCTAAATATCTTCAGTCATTTTGCTTCTCCAGTAAATGTATCTTGATTTAAGAATGTTTAATGTTAATGTTTATTGTTGGAAATGAAGACTCGTTGAGGATGTGATTATTTAGCATGTGATCTGTTTGGTGTGGTGTTCTCCTCAGGACGTGGCGGATGTGCGCGCTCTGCTGGAGGACCTCCATGAGCAGGAGCAGAAGCATCTGCAGAAGCGTCTGCGGGTCAGGCATGAGCACGCGTCTGCGCAGGCACAGAGGCAGCAGGCGCTGCGCCGCCGGTTTGAGCTGCACAAGATCTTGGGCGAGGAGCTGGAGGAGGCCGCCAGGATGGGAGAGCTGGAGAAACCCACCGCCAACACACTCCTGCTGCAGTACTACAGCTGTCAGGTGACCTGATCATCTCTGAAGCTCTACAGTACCAACACATCACCTGATATATAATGTGTGTTGTGGCTCCACCCCAGGATGTTCTGGAGGAGGGGCTTGATGTCCTTCTGGCCAATCAGAGAGCCCTGCTGGCCGAGCGACACGCGCAGCGCCGCTTCCTGGCGCAGAGTTTACAGAGTCTTCAGGCCGTGACGAGTGAGGCCTTCAGCAGCAGCGCCGCACGCATCAGAGACGGGTCACACACACACACACACTACATGCTTACATCGCTTGTGTGTTTATTCTTCCCTTTAGCTGACATCTATTTGTGTTTGTGTGTGTAGAGAGTGTTCTGATTTTCAGCTGGAGATCCTGCGCGTCAAACAGAGTTTAGAAGAAACTGTGTGTCGTGAGCGCAGCGCCATCCGCTGTGACATCATCAAGAGGAGACGACAGCTCCTGTCAGAGAAGGTGTGTGTGTGTGTTTCTCATCTGTGTGTGTGTGAGTGTGTATCTCACCAGTCTGTGTGTTTCTCATCTGTGTGTGTATGTTTGTGTTTGTGTGTGAGTCAGTGTGTGTGTGTGTGTGTGTGTGTGTGAGTGAGTGTGTCTCACCTATGTGTGTGTGTGTGTGTGCAGGTGTGTGAGCACTGGCGTCAGCTGCAGGCCGTCTGTGGTTCCTCTGATGTCACAGTGGATCAGTACCTGCAGAAATGGGCCGAACTGCTGATGTTCCAGAACAATGAACTGTCAGAACTCATCAATCACCTGGACGAGGAGACCGCAGCCAGAACACGCAAGGTACTGAGCAAACACCTGACACGCCATACACACTGAAACAATCAAAACTGTGCTCCAGCTGACTGGGGATTGTGGGAAAAGGCTCAGTCCCTGTGTTGTGTGCAGGTGAGTGTGTGTTTGCTGCAGGCGTCTCTGGCGGAGCTGAGGGCGGCGTGTGGTTGGCTGCCGCAAACACAGGCGGTTCAGGAGAGTCTGCAGCGGCGGGGTCAAGCGGCGGCCCGTGAGCTGCGATCCGCTCAGAGCCGTGTCCGGCGGCAGCAGCAGCAGGAGCTGCGGGACCAGAGCCGCATCAGACACGCCTTCACACAATACTGCAGGTGAGGAACACGGGAGGGAACGACTCTCATCAAACTCTTCTGCTGTTGTTCTAGTCTAATCAGTGTGTGTGTGTCAGCGCTCTGTGTGCGTGTCAGCGCTCTCTCTCGCATGAGCAGCGTCTGCGTCTGCAGCTGGAGTGTGTGAAGGCCGCGTGTCGTCTGGATCGATGTCTCGTGCTGCATCACGCCATCTGTGAGCTCGAGCGGCTCGGCTCAGACGCCAGTGACCCCACCGTGACCCCGGCAGGTTCAGAGACAGAGGTGAGTGTCGTACGACACGGTGCTGAGCGGAGGCGCTCATTCTTCTTCTCCAGTAAATGTGTCTTGATGTAAGAATGTTTAGATATTTGTGCTGGAAAACAAGACAGAAACACTGAGGAAGAACATCAGTTTTTTGCAGTGTGTGTGTGATGCGTTTCCTCTGACCCGCAGCTGCAGAGGTCATCAGAGGTCACAGAGCTGCGGTGTTTCCTGCAGGAGAGACTGCGACCGCAGCGCAGCGACACACAGAACCACACACCGCAGGTGAGAGAGACGAGCACCGGTGTCACTCGACATCCATTACAGCTGCTGATGAGTGAAACACCTCTGTCTGTGTGTGTGTGTGTGTGTGTGTGTGTGTGTGTGTGTGTGTGTGTGTGTGTGTGGCAGGAGGCGAGTGTGTTTCAGGAAGAGCAGCTGCGTGTGTGTCAGGAGTGTGTGGCCGTGTTCGTGGCGTCGCTGCAGTGGGAACGAGCGGAGAAGAAAACCAAAGTGATAGAGACACACATAGCCCTGCTGAAACTACAGACACTCCTCACTGCAGAGATACACACCAGTGACATCACACACGCCATCCACACACACCGCCTGGTGAGACTCACACACTCACACACCATCCTCAAGTCAAGTCACCTTCATTTATACAGCGCTTTCACAGTATAGATTGTTTCAAAGCAGCTTCACAGTGATAACAGGAGATTAATGGAAGAGAGATTGTTTTGGCTGTACATCAGCTCTAGAAAGTTATTTGATTGATTCATTTCCGTTGTAAAAAATCATTAGTTATTTACTTTGGGGCCGCTTACACTACACCATTTTAACTAAAATAGAAAACTTTTAATGCATTCCGGCCGCTCGTCAACAGCACCGGCGGCTAGAGAACACAAACCCCGAAACAGGTTTTGAAACAATACCGTTATCATCTTCGTGTAAACTTCAAAAAACATGAATCTGTGAGAACGGTGACGGCATGCACATAAGCATTACGTGTTTAGTCTATAGGCAGGCACGTTTGAATACGTATGTGCGCAGGCGCCTAGTTTTTCTTTACAAAATGACTGCCAGATTACTTGTCTGGCATGCATAATACAGCGTTTTTAGTCGTTTCTGATCATTTTGATAACATTTTCATCTGTACAGAGGGAAAGTGAAGGAGGCCTTCACAGGGGAGAGTCTAGTTGACACGGTCTCTGCTGACACTTCAGGGATGCGTTGTGGTCGTGTCTAGGCGCAGGTCCACCATCTGATCTGGATACGGCTGACTGCAGTAAACCTCGGGATAAACAGAGAGACTAACATTAGCGTAGATGCCATTCTTCTTATGATGTAACGAGTACATCAGGTGTTATGGGAAGTGTTCCCGGTTCCGGCTGACCTAGTTAATGCAGCCTAACAATCATTTAACTGATTTGAATAATAGAAATTGATAATGTTCTATGTGTATGCCATAGTAAAGAGATGTGTTTTTAGTCTAGATTTAAACTGACAGAGTGTGTCTGCTTCCCGAACAATGCTAGGAAGACTGTTCCAGAGTTTAGGTGCTAAATAGGAAAAGGATCGACCGCCTGCAGTTGATTTTGATATTCTAGGTATTATCAACTGGCCAGAATTTTGAGACTGCAATAGGAGTATAATGTGTTAAGAGCTCGCTCAAGTACTGGGGAGCTAAACCATTTAGTGCTTTGTAAGTAATTAGTAAGATTTTAAAATGTATACAATGTTTAATAGGGAGCCAGTGCAGTGTTGACAGAACCGGGCTAATATGGTCATACTTCCTGGTTCTAGTAAGAACTCGAGCTGCTACGTTTTGGACCAGCTGCA